>JARQOC010000003.1:741114688-741145799 GCA_033576535.1 Allobates femoralis | reverse complement strand
GTGTGCCATCACAAGGGGGCATGTTTCATCACAGGGGGGCCATGTCCAAGATAAGGGGGTGATATCAAGAATGCAGGTGCTATATCCCAGGATGGGGGGACATATATACCAGGATGAAAGACATATATACCAGGATGAGGGACATATATACCAGGATGGTGGGGTCATGTACCAGGATGAGGGACATCTATACTGATTGTAAGACGGACACTGGTATTATAAGATAGACCCCATTTAACATTAAAAAAAAAAATTTCTCTTTTCCTTCACCAAATTTGGGGAGCTTCTTATAATCCAATGCATTTTATAAAGCAAAAAATACGTTAACTCTGTGGTTTAGCAGTATAAAAATTCAATGTTTGAAAATTTGTTTGATGTTTAAAAATTGCAACATTTCTGTCAAATATCTGAATTTTTTTACAAATAAATGCTAACAATATTGTCCTAAATTTACTACTAAAATGAAGTCCAACATGTCACAAAAGAACACTCTTGGAATCACTGAGATCCATTGAAATGTTTCAGAGTTATAACCTCACTAGATGGCAGCCCGATTCTAAAGAATCGGGTAGTCTAGAATCCATATATAGTTTATTTAGTAATAGTTAGGGGAGTGCGGTGAAATTAATTGTGTGTATAGAGGTGGCTCAGTGGTTAGCACTGCGCGGTGGCTCAGTGGTTAGTACTGCGTGCGGTGGCTCAGTGGTTAGCAGTGAGTGCGCTGGCTCAGTGGTTAGCAGTGAGTGCGCTGGCTCAGTGGTTAGCAGTGAGTGCGCTGGCTCAGTGGTTAGCAGTGAGTGCGGTGGCGCAGTGGTTAGCAGTGAGTGCGGTGGCGCTGTGGTTAGCAGTGAGTGCGGTGGCTCAGTGGGTAGCAGTGAGTGCGGTGGCTCAGTGGTTAGCAGTGAGTGCAGTGGCTCAGTGGTTAGCAGTGAGTGCAGTGGCTCAGTGGTTAACAGTGAGTGGGGTGGCTCAGTGGTTAGCAGTGAGTTCGGTGAGATTGGTCAGCGCAGCGGCGTGAGCAGAGTGGTCAGCGCAGCGGCGTGGGCAGAGTGGTCAGCGCAGCGCCGTGGGCAGAGTGGTCAGAGCAGCGCCGTGGGCAGAGTGGTCAGTGCAGCGCCGTGGGCAGAGTGGTCAGTGCAGCGCCGTGGGCAGAGTGGTCAGTGCAGCGCCGTGGGCAGAGTGGTCAGCGCAGCGCCGTGGGCAGAGTGGTAAGCACACACATACACTCCGCTATACTTACCACCGACCCTGCGTCTTCCCCGCCGCCTGGATCCTGAGTCGACATGTCGCCGCCCCCGGACGACTGGATCCAATATGTTGTCCGGGTAGTTTTGCGAGACATCTTGGACGCTATATTGGATCCAGTAGTTTGGGGGCAGCGACATGTCGACTGAGGATCCAGGCAGCGGACGCAGGGCCGGTGGTAAGTATAGCGGACTGTGTGTGTGTGTGTATGTGTGTGTGTGTGTGTACAAAGTTGAGGGAAGTGTAGACAAAGTGACAGAAGTGCGTACATACACACATATACACACATACTGTACATTGAATATGGAGGGGTGAAGAGAGCGGAGGCTGGAGGGCAGAGGACAGGGAGAGGAGAGCGGAGGCTGGAGGGCAGAGGCCAGGGCAGAGGAGGCTGGAGGGCAGAGGCCAGGGCAGAGGAGGCTGGAGGGCAGAGGCCAGGGCAGAGGAGGCTGGAGGGCAGAGGCCAGGGCAGAGGAGGCTGGAGGGCAGAGGCCAGGGCAGAGGAGGCTGGAGGGCAGAGGCCAGGGCAGAGGAGGCTGGAGGGCAGAGGCCAGGGCAGAGGAGGCTGGAGGGCAGAGGCCAGGGCAGAGGAGGCTGGTTGGCAGAGGCCAGGGCAGAGTGGAGGGCAGAGGAGGCTGGAGGGCAGAGGCCAGGGCAGAGGAGGCTGGTTGGCAGAGGCCAGGGCAGAGTGGAGAGGCAGAGGAGGCTGGAGGGCAGAGGCCAGGGCAGAGGAGACTGGAGGGCAGAGGCCAGGGCAGAGGAGGCTGGAGGGCAGAGGCCAGGGCAGAGGAGGCTGGAGGGCAGAGGCCAGGGCAGAGGAGGCTGGAGGGCAGAGGCCAGGGCAGAGGAGGCTGGAGGGCAGAGGCCAGGGCAGAGGAGGCTGGAGGGCAGAGGCCAGGGCAGAGGAGGCTGGAGGGCAGAGGCCAGGGAGGGAGGCTGGAGGGCAGAGGCCAGGGCAGAGGAGGCTGGAGGGCAGAGAGGAGGGCAGAGGAGGCTGGAGGGCAGAGGCCAGGGCAGAGGAGGCTGGAGGGCAGAGGCCAGGGCAGAGGGGAGGGCAGAGGAGGCGGAGAGGGCAGAGGCCAGGGCAGAGGAGGCTGGAGGGCAGAGGCCAGGGCAGAGGAGGCTGGAGGGCAGAGGCCAGGGCAGAGGAGGCTGGAGGCAGAGAGGGGAGGGCAGAGGAGGCTGGAGGGAGAGGCCAGGGCAGAGGAGGCTGGAGGGCAGAGGCCAGGGCAGAGGAGGCTGGAGGGCAGAGGCCAGGGCAGAGGAGGCTGGAGGGCAGAGGCCAGGGCAGAGGAGGCTGGAGGGCAGAGGCCAGGGCAGAGGAGGCTGGTTGGCAGAGGCCAGGGCAGAGTGGAGGGCAGAGGAGGCTGGAGGGCAGAGGCCAGGGCAGAGGAGGCTGGAGGGCAGAGGCCAGGGCAGAGGGGAGGGCAGAGGAGGCTGGAGGGCAGAGGCCAGGGCAGAGGAGGCTGGAGGGCAGAGGCCAGGGCAGAGGCCAGGGCAGAGGGAGGCTGGAGGGCAGAGGAGGCTGGAGGGCAGAGGCCAGGGCAGAGGAGGCTGGAGGGCAGAGGCCAGGGCAGAGGAGGCTGGAGGGCAGAGGCCAGGGCAGAGGAGGCTGGAGGACAGAGGGCAGAGGAGGCTGGAGGCAGAGGCCAGGGCAGAGGAGGCTGGAGGGCAGAGGCCAGGGCAGAGGAGGCTGGAGGGCAGAGGCCAGGGCAGAGGAGGCTGGTTGGCAGAGGCCAGGGCAGAGTGGAGGGCAGAGGAGGCTGGAGGGCAGAGGCCAGGGCAGAGGGGAGGGCAGAGGAGGCTGGAGGGCAGAGGCCAGGGCAGAGGAGGCTGGAGGGCAGAGGCCAGGGCAGAGGAGGCTGGAGGGCAGAGGCTGCTGGAGCCGGCAGGGCAGACTCACCGCGGGCCGGCCATCAGGTGTACTGTAGGAGGAGAGGAGGGGCGGGCAGAGCTGCAGGAGAGGAAGTCCCGCCCTCCCTCCTCTCCAGGGACGGGCAGGAAGCACGGGTACCCCCAGGGCTTGTGTGGCCCCCCGAGGTGGCGGGCAATGGGCCCCCCTGCCCCCCCGGTATGTAGGCTAGTGTCTGGAGGGCAGAGGATGGAGGGGAGAGGCTGTAGGGCACACGGAACTTCCGAGGTCGGAACGTTCCGTGTGCCGGTGCCTGTAGCAGGGGGGCAGCCCGGCTACAGTGCACTGGATGAGCCTGGGCGACGACCATCACGGAAGTGGGCGTGGCCTTTTCCGGATGTGGCCTTCGGGTTTTATATATAAGATAAAGTGACACTGGTCAGATTTGGTCATGAAGGTGAAAACTGGCTGGGGGTTGAAAGGGTTAAAGCACCACAGGTGTGATAAAAAGAAAACTGCGGGACTGGTTTTTAACAAGTTTTATCTTATTTGCAAAAACAAAAAAGATTATTAGGTAGCAAATTTCCCCACACTCATACTAATCAAAGGAAAAATATTAGTTTCCTTAGAATGGCATCATGCTCTCACCTGCACCTGACATCCGCTGCCTCGGAGTAACCCTTGACTCTGCCCTGGCCTTTAACCGCACATCCAAACTCTCGCCACGTCTTGTTGCCTCCAACTCAAAAATATTTCCAGAATCCGTCCTTTCCTTAGCAAGCAGTCTACTAAAATGTTTGTACATGCCCTCATCATCTTCCTTCTTGATTACTGCAACATATTCCTCTGTGTCCTCCCTGCTAACACGCTTGCACCTCTCCAATCTGTCCTTAACTCTGCTTAACTAATCTACCTCTCTCCTCTCTACTCCCCTGTTTTTCCTCTCTGCAAATCTCTTCACTGGCTCCCAATTCCTTACGAATCTAGTTGAAGCTACTAACACTGACTTACAAAGCCGTCCATAACCTGTCTCCTCCATATATTTCCAAACTAATCTCCAACTATCTTCCCTCACGTAATCTCCGGTCCTCCTAAGACCTCCTCCTCTCCTCCACACTCATTCGTTTCTCACACAATTGCCTCCAAGACTTCTCCCGAATATCACCCATCCTCTGGAATTCTGTGCCCCAACATGTCCGATTATAAACCATGCTTAAATCCTTCATAGGAAACCTGAAAACCAGCCAGGCCTCATATTGGTATGGCATGGTACGCCAGCTCACACCTCTGATGTCCTCAACTAAAGCCTATCAGTAACAGGCTGAGGCAGCTGCACACTGCCTGAGTATTCAGGCAACAAGTTGCTACTATATCACTTCCAAGAGTCTAGCCACACTTCTCACTCAACTCTGCTACAGCCAGGTGACTGTCTACTCAGCTGTTCCTGAGCACTATCCGCACACCTAGCTCTGCTGCAATTGTCTACTTCGCTCTGCATTTCTTAAGTAAGGCCTGCACACTCAGATCTGCTGGTACAATGCACCTGAATGTCTAAATGTCACTTCAATGAAGAAGTGGATGAACTCTAGCGCCACCTTTAGGTATCAATCCTCAAAGTCATAGTTGACTCTTTAACAAGCCGTTTAATATGACCAAGGATTTGTGCCAGATCAAAACCCCAAACTGCAGATGCTGCATTTTGGGATGACTGCCCCTCATCAGTGCATTGTGTGGGAATTCTGATCTGGCTGTATGAGAGGCTAAGACGAGGTCTGGGGGACTAGCTATTCTCTCTCATGAGGAGGAATCTGCCTGCCAGCACAAGGAGACAGATAAGCTGATAAGGATACTTATAGCCGCAATGCTCCTCTGGGAAATATGCAAACTGTCACTTCAGTGAGGAAGTGGACAGCGCCACCTTTAGGTAGTGCTGTGTCCCACGAATGGAGACAACCTGTAATGTCTTCCTTGCATCATATGTATTTGATTCTATCAGGAAAGGTGCATGAAGTTTGTCCCTACCTTCCTCCCTTAGTTTCTTTTTGTGTTTGTTTGGGAGCAGCCAGGGCTTAAGATCTATGCAGGCTGCTGCAGTGGCTCTACTGCAAGCCTATGTACTGCAGCTTCACAACAATCCACAGATGATCACTTGTCAGGCAGGATTTATAACCTTTATACTGTTCTTAATGTCAGGGTATCTTCACTGAGCAGGTCTGAAGGATGATGTAGAGTAGACTGCTGTACAGTTACTGCTGTGGCTTGTTATCAGCCCTTGATGGATGATCCTTTATCTGGATCGCATGTATTATACACCCTGGTAACAGATTTTCCTTTTACTATTCTGTCCCCTTCTGATGGCTGTAATTCCAGTGCGGCAGTTATCAGTCCCTTAGATAATAGCATGCCCAGAACACTTACCCATCAGGGGAAAACAGATAGATTTCAACTCGACCAGTACGATGACTTGTAATAAGAAAGGAGAAACGCTGTAAATTTGTTCCAGAATCTTGTATTAAATCCAACGTAACAGCGGGTAAAAGGAAATAATCTGTACAGGGGTTACAGACATGTGTGATCAACGATGGCTTCTGCAATCTAACTGGGGAAGAAGGGAGAGGCGTCCTATACAGAGGAAAAAAGAAACTAAAGGAGGAAGGTAGGGACAAACTTCATGCACCTTTCCTGATAGAATCAAATACATACGATGCAAGGAAGACATTAAAAGTTGTCTCCATTCGTGGTACACAACAGGTAGTAATCCTCAAAGTCATAGTTGACTCTTTAACAAGACTTTTAAATATGACCAAGGATTTGTGCCAGATCAGAACCCCAAACTGCAGATGCTGCGTTTCGGGGTGACTGCCTCTCATCAGTGCATTGTGAGGGCATTCTGATCTGGCTGTATGAGAGGCTAATTCGAGTTCTGGGGAACTAGCTTTCTACCTTAGTCTATTCATTTGTACTGAATCAAGGTGCTCAAATTCAACTCTGCTGCATCAAGCACTTGCCTGTATACTCATCTCCACTAATCCTAGTTGTGTCAGCGCACTTGAGTCCACTGAGCCATATGCCATTCTGCCCATCTTTCTACACTAATCATTGCTTTTCCGTGTTCCATCTAACAGTACAGTTCCACTGACTCAAAACTTCTGGTCTGTGCTGCCCACCTCGATCTATGACTTAGTCAATCAACCTCGACAATAAGCCTAGAACACCAGGTGTTCATATTACAGCAAAGACCACATGTAATGGGTCACTGGCCGGTCTGACAGGTGCTCGTTTTCTATCCCCATCCCTGCTCTCCCCAGCCAGGTGATCTGCCTGACACATTCCTCTGATCAGCACTCAGACATTTCCATGTCACCCATCATTCATTCCTCAGATGGGCAGTGATCAACTCACATAAGATCCCACAGGGCAGACTGATCCCAGCATCCAAACATAGCTCAGGGTGACTCTATCCTGACATCAGCATTGACATCCCCTTCCCCCCCGGGCTCACACTCTCCCCCCAGCACAAAGGGCCCCGGGCTCATGCTCCCCCCAGCACCAGGGGCCCTGGGCTCATGCTCCCTCCAGCACCAGGGGCCCCGGGCTCATGCTCCCCCCAGTACCAGGGGCCCTGGGCTATGCGGCGCATAGTGATGAGTGACTAATGTGGAGGAGGACGGCTATGGAGGGGTTAATATCAGAGTGCGGAGGACCTGGTCCCTCTGTCCATGGACCAGAGGTCCCCAACTCCAGGCCTCGAGTGCCACCAACAGTGCAGGATTTCATGATCTCCTTAGTTGGAACATTAACCCCAGTGCAATACTAAGGAGATCCTGAAATCCTGCACTGTTGGCGGCCCTCGAGGCCTGGAGTTGGGGACCTGTGGTCCATGTAAATAGCTGCCTTGTATGAGAGAACGAGGACACTATATTATATAGGAGCCCTGCCCTGTATGAGGACACTGTATATTATTATATAGGAGCTCTGCCCTGTATGAGGACACTGTATATTATTATATAGGAGCCCTTCCCTGTATGAGGACACTGTATATTATTATATAGGAGCCCTGCACTGTATGAGGACACTGTATATTATTATATAGGAGCCCTGCTCTGTATGGGAGAGCTGAGGACACTGTATATTATTATATAGGAACCCTGCCCTGTATGAGGACACTGTATATTATTTATATAGGAGCCCTGCACTGTATGAGGACACTGTATATTATATAGGAGCCCTGCACTGTATGAGGACACTGTATATTATTATATAGGAACTCTGCCCTGTATGAGGACACTGTATTTTATTATATAGGAACCCTGCACTGTATGAGAGAGCTGAGGACACTGTATATTATTATATAGGAGCCCTGCCCTGTATGAGGACACTGTATATTATATAGGAGCCCTGCACTGTATGAGGACACTGTATATTATTATATAGGAGCCATGCCCTGTATGAGGACACTGTATTTTATTATATAGGAACCCTGCACTGTATGAGAGAGCTGAGGACACTGTATATTATTATATAGAAGCCATGCCCTGTATGAGGACACTGTATATTATTATATAGGAGCACTGCCCTGCATGAGGACACTGTATATTATTATATAGGAGCCCTGCTCTGTATGAAGACATTGTATATTATTATATAGGAGCCCTGCTCTGTATGAGAGAGCTGAGGACACTGTATATTATATAGGAGCCCTGCACTGTATGAGAGAGCTGAGGACACTGTATATTATTATATAGGAACCCTGCCCTGTATGAGGACACTGTATATTATTATATAGGAGCCCTGCACTGTATGAGGACACTGTATATTATTTACCGTATATACTCGCGTATAAGCCGAGTTTTTCAGCCCAAAAATTGGGCTGAAAAGTACCCCCCTCAGCTTATACGCGAGTCAGTGACGGTCCCTATGAGTATACAGCAGCCCCAGCAGCCCCAGTAATCCAGGGCTCCCCCAGCCTTGCTCCGGTCACCTGTAAAGCAAAATATACTTATCACTGTCCCGCTGCTGTCCGCGCCCGCCGCTGCCGACATCCGCGATCCTCCATCTTCATGCGTCTTCTTCCGGTTTCCTGTGTTCGTCACAGGCAATGACGTCATTGCCGGCGCCGAACACAGGAAGTCGGAAGAAGACGCATGAAGATGGAGGATCGCGGACGTCGGCAGCGGCGGGCGCGGATGGCAGCGGGACAGTGATAAGTATATTTTGCCTTACAGGTGACCGGAGCAAGGCTGGGGGGCCCTGGATTACTGGGGCTGCTGTATACTACCGCTGGGGCTACCGGGGCTGCTGTATACTACCACTGGGGCTGCTGGGGATGCTGTATACTACCACTGGGGCTGCTGGAGATGCTGTATACTACCACTGGGGCTGCTGGGGATGCTGTATACTACCACTGGGGCTGCTGGGGCTGCTGTATACTACCACTGGGGCTGCTGGGGATGCTGTATACTACCACTGGGGCTGCTGGGGATGCTGTAAACTACCACTGGGGCTGCTGGGGCTGCTGTATATGTGGCGCCCCGCAAAGGGTGCGTCACAAGAGGGTATTGCAGCCATAAATGCAGCCGCAATATTCTCTGACACAGCAGTGATCCAGTTAACTTTGAGATCCAACCCTGCATGCATCATCTAGAACAGAGGGCCAATCCAGGGTCCTGGTGGGCGGAGTGCTAGGGAAGTGTGTAGGGAGAACAGACACTTAGTCTGCGGAGAAGGGTCTAGATCAGAGTCTAGAACAGAGAACTTGAACTTGGAGTAGGAGCGGGGGCTCCGCACCCCGTGCAGCCCCCGGGCCGTCACCGGTCGGGTGTCAGCACCTGAGGCCTCAACAACCGGGATCGGGCATCATCAACCACGGGTTCCAAAATACCCCCGTGCCCAACTCACAGCTGGTTCACTGGTACCGAAGCTGGCAGCAGTTCACCTCTGCTACGCGAACCAGAAGCGTGGAGGAGCAGCTTCACAGGAGCACCCCACCACCAGCCAACTTCCAGTCGTCTAACTAGCGGTGTACCCACTGAGGGACCCAAGGCTCCCCAAAACATCCACAACGTACATCTTGGATAGGGCATTGAAGCAGCCTCCCCGTACCCGATCTGGTATTCCTGGGCGACAATGGCAAAACACTTAGCTAGAATGGAGGAACACTTGCGGATCTCTGAGGGACACTATCACTGCTGAGTCCACCCGGTCCACTACCCGTGAACTGTATACCATGTACTGCCTGCTGGTTACAGTAAAGACCCGTTGCAGAGACTTTCTGTGTCTGTGCTTCCTTATGAACTGTCCGTCCGCACTACAAGGTAACCGCAGCTGCCGCACAACATCTTAAGCAGCTCCAGCCTCCGGGGATCACCGCTCAGCCTGTGGGGAGCGTTCCATCTTGCTGCTGTCCATCCCCCGGAGGTTCCGCAGCGTCGGTAACGATTACCGAAACTACTCATAGGTGGCGTCACGAATAAATTAAACCCCTTTAATCTGTTCCTACAAGATGTCTTCAACTGTTTGATCTGCACTCAACCGGGCCCCACTACCGGCAGGCGCGGCCCACCCGTGACAAGGAGGAAGGAGCTTCAGCCTGTCTAAACCGAAGTCCCGGCCACGGTGAGTCAGAAAATGGCGTCACGAACAGGATACGAGCAGGCCCGTTCCCTAACGGGTATAATGTGCTTAAAAATGACTTTATTGTCTACAATTTGGACTTTGTTCGTCCCTAAAAGAACTTTCCCGCCTTTTCACCGTGGGCCAAGATGGCGCCCAAGATGGCGTTCCCGCCACAAGAATCCGCCACGTGCAAGCCCAGGGGTGAGCCACCGCCCCTCATCGTGGGAGGGCTAAAGGCAAAAGGCGCCAAACTCTTTGTCCGCCCTGATTGCTCGAATCAACCATGGGGGCGGACCCCAAAGACTTTTCCAACCATTGGACTACAAAAGCCCAGAGGAAATGGGAGTGTCACAGACCTTCTTCACCAGCTCTCTACCAGAACGGTTACCGGTTGAACGGGTGTGGTTCCCTCTAAAGAAGAGAATGGCCAGCACGAGACTCCAAGACCTAATGCGGGAGGTCGAGGCGGAGGCCAGAGCAGCCATAAGCCAACCGGGTCCGTGTCCTGCCCTTACCATAGACGGCAGCCCCGACTTTTGGCTAGAGGCTCTACAAGACCTCCGGGTGCGGTTACTTGAGACTGTGGAGTGGACGATTCGCAGCTGGAGTGCGACTCTAGGCAGAAGACTCCATCATGCAATGCAGCAGAGCCGACCGGGTACAGCTTCTCCAGGCCCAGACGACATCGCCAGCTTCTCAACCGCCTCACCGTCGCCCACCACCTGTCCTGCTTCGTCACCGGAGCCCATAGACTGCATCATTCCTGTGGAGGCCACAGCTCAGCTCGTTCCAGCGACTGAAACCGCAGCCGACCCCGTTCCTGAGCCGGAGCTTCCAATATGCTCCACAGAGGAAGCCGACACATACCTGGTTCCACCTGCGGAACCTGCGACTAGTTTCCACACTACTGAGACTGTCGCCTGTTTCTCCCCTGAACCGGAGGCCTCCTCTGTAATTACCGAGGCCTACCTGGTGACCGGGATCGAAACACCACTTCCTGCTGCTACAGAAGAAGAGGCCAGCAGCCTGGAAGCCCTGCAAGACGACCTCGAGGAGAACTTTGCAGCACAGCCACCCATCGACCCAGAGGATTCCATTCCATCATCTCCGTCAGCCGAGCAGCCCGACGTGGTCATCGAGGGAGAGATCGAGGATGATGACGACGAGACCTACAGCCCAGTTGAGGACCTCTACACCGGGTTCGCCTGGGGAGACACCAAGAATCCTTCTGCCGGCGATCTGCTCGGGTGCACTGGTCGGGTGCCGCCGCAGCAATATCTTCTCCGGTTCCGTTAGACCGGGCTCCACTCCAAACTGCCCACCAACCTCGAGCTGTTCAACAACCATCACGCCGTAGTGACTGTATCCACACGCCGCACCACTCCGACGAAGAGGTACGTCGTATCCGAAGGGAGGACTGGCACGCTCGGCTGCGCGCCAACATGCAGGCCCGCGCTGAAGCCCGCCGCCAATCTCCATTGCCTGATGAGTTCCGTAAAACCGGACGGGTGAGCACCTTTAACTTATCCACCGGGTGGGTATTCGTAAGGGAGGAGGGTGTGAGTACCGAAGTGTTCGTGGGGCGCCGTGATGTGGAATCGCACCTACCGTGAGGGCATCCTTACTGAGACTTATATAGAGGGGACATTGTAACCTATGAGCGACATATATGCTGTGACGAGTGGTTCGCTATACGAGTCCGGAACACTGCCCTCCATAAGTGACTTGTTGTTTGAAATTTTCACCAAGAGACTTCTTCCTGTTTGCAAATAACACCGCGACTTGGCGGCTACAGCCTGAACTTTTACCTAAGGACAGCCGACCGCCCGCCGGGTCCGCGCCATGTGTTAACCTGTTTATCCTACTGTTTCACTTTTATGCCATATAATGACCTGTCATTAATAAAAGTGTATTACCTGTTATAAAATATAAAAACCTCTGTAATGTGGGTAGTGTGACGCTTGGGGACAAGCGTATTCAACCAAGGGGGAGTGTGGCGCCCCGCAACGAGTGCGTCACAAGAGGGTATTGCAGCCATAAATGCAGCCGCAATATTCTCTGACACAGCAGTGATCCAGTTAACTTTGAGATCCAACCCTGCATGCATCACCTAGAACAGAGGGCCAATCCAGGGTCCTGGTGGGTGGAGTGCTAGGGAAGTGTGTGGGGAGAACAGACACTTAGTCTGCGGAGAAGGGTCTAGATCAGAGTCTAGAACAGAGAACTTGAACTTGGAGTAGGAGCGGGGGCTCCGCACCCCGTGCAGCCCCCGGGCCGTCACCGGTCGGGTGTCATCACCTGAGGCCTCAACAACCGGGATCGGGCATCATCAACCACGGGTTCCAAAATACCCCCGTGCCCAACTCACAGCCGGTTCACTGGTACCGAAGCTGGCAGCAGTTCACCTCTGCTACGCGAACCAGAAGCGTGGAGGAGCAGCTTCACAGGAGCACCCCACCACCAGCCAACTTCCAGTCGTCTAACCAGCGGTGTACCCACTGAGGGACCCAAGGCTCCCCAAAACATCCACAACGTACATCTTGGATAGGGCATTGAAGCAGCCTCCCCGTACCCGATCTGGTATTCCTGGGCGACAATGGCAAAACACTTAGCTAGAATGGAGGAACACTTGCGGATCTCTGAGGGACACTATCACTGCTGAGTCCACCCGGTCCACTACCCGTGAACTGTATACCATGTACTGCCTGCTGGTTACAGTAAAGACCCGTTGCAGAGACTTTCTGTGTCCGTGCTTCCTTATGAACTGTCCGTCCGCACTACAAGGTAACCGGAGCTGCCGCACAACATCTTAAGCAGCTCCAGCCTCCGGGGATCACCGCTCAGCCTGTGGGGAGCGTTCCATCTTGCTGCTGTCCATCCCCCGGAGGTTCCGCAGCGTCGGTAACGATTACCGAAACTACTCATAGGTGGCGTCATGAATAAATTAAACCCTTTTAATCTGTTCCTACAAGACGTCTTCAACTGTTTGATCTGCACTCAACCGGGCCCCACTACCGGCAGGCGCGGCCCACCCGTGACAAGGAGGAAGGAGCTTCAGCCTGTCTAAACCGAAGTCCCGGCCACGGTGAGTCAGAAAATGGCGTCACGAACAGGATACGAGCAGGCCCGTTCCCTAACGGGTATAATGTGCTTAAAAATGACTTTATTGTCTACAATTTGGACTTTGTTCGTCCCTAAAAGAACTTTCCCGCCTTTTCACCGTGGGCCAAGATGGCGCCCAAGATGGCGTTCCCGCCACAAGAATCCGCCACGTGCAAGCCCAGGGGTGAGCCACCGCCCCTCATCGTGGGAGGGCTAAAGGCAAAAGGCGCCAAACTCTTTGTCCGCCCTGATTGCTCGAATCAACCATGGGGGCGGACCCCAAAGACTTTTCCCACAATTGGACTACAAAAGCCCAGAGGAAATGGGAGTGTCACAGACCTTCTTCACCAGCTCTCTACCAGAACGGTTACCGGTTGAATGGGTGTGGTTCCCTCTAAAGAAGAGAATGGCCAGCACGAGACTCCAAGACCTAATGCGGGAGGTCGAGGCGGAGGCCAGAGCAGCCATAAGCCAACCTGGTCCGGGTCCTGCCCTTACCATAGACGGCAGCCCCGACTTTTGGCTAGAGGCTCTACCGGGCCCCACTACCGGCAGGCGCGGCCCACCCGTGACAAGGAGGAAGGAGCTTCAGCCTGTCTAAACCGGAGTCCCGGCCACGGTGAGTCATATACTACCACTGGGGCTGCTATATACTACCACTGGGGCTGCTGGGTATGCTGTATACTACCACTGGGGCTGCTGGGGCTGCTGTATACTACCACTGGGGCTGCTATATACTACCACTGGGGCTGCTGGGGATGCTGTATACTACCACTGGGGCTGCTAGGGCTGCTGTATACTACCACTGGGGCTGCTGGGGATGCTATATACTACCACTGGGGCTGCTGTATACTACCACTAGGGCTGCTGTATACTACCACTGGGGAGGCCTGTATACCACTGGGGGGGCCTGTATACCACACTGCTGGGGGCTGTATACCTGTGCTGGGGTCCACCCTCGGCTTATACAATAGTCAATTGGTTTTTCCAGATTTTTGGGGCAAAAGTAGGGGGGTCGGCTTATACACGGGTCGGCTTATACACGAGTATATACGGTATATAGGAGCCCTGCACTGTATCAGGACACTGTATATTATATAGGAGCCCTGCACTGTATGAGGACACTGTATATTATTATATAGGAGCACTGCCCTGCATGAGGACACTGTATATTATTATATAGGAGCCCTGCCCTGTATGAGGACACTGTATATTATTATATAGGAGCCCTGCACTGTATGAGGACACTGTATATTATTATATAGGAGCCATGCCCTGTATGAGGACACTGTATATTATTATATAGGAGCACTGCCCTGCATGAGGACACTGTATATTATTATATAGGAGCCCTTCTCTGTATGAAGACACTGTATATTATTATATAGGAGCCCTGCCCTGTATGAGGACACTGTATAATATTATATAGGAGCTCTGCTCTGTGTGAGAGAGCCGAGGACACTGTATCTGATTATATCGGGGCCCTGCTCTGTATGAGGACAATGTATATTATATGGGAGCCCTGCTCTGTATGAGGACACTGTATATTATATGGGAGCCCTGCTCTGTATGAGAGAGTTGAGGACACTGTATATTATTATATCGGAGCCCTGCACTGTATGAGAGAGCTGAGGTCTATCATGTGGCTAGTGCCACCACCAATGGCTGGCAGGACTTGCTGGGCAATGGGCATGATAGTACTACTACCAGTGGCTGGCAGGACATTCTGGGCATAAATCATGCCCAGTATGTCCTGCGAGCCTCTGTAGTACTATAATACCCATTGCCCAGCATGTCCTGCTATCCACTGGTGGTGGTACTAGCCGCATGATAGTATCACCACCAGTCGCTTGCAGGACATGCTGGGCATTATAGTACCACAGGGGCTGTCAGGACATGATGGGCAATTGGCATGATAGTACCACCACCAGTGGCTGGCAGGACTTGTTGGGCATGAATCATGCCCAGTATGTCCTGCCAGCCTCTGTGGTACTACAATGCCTGTGCCCAGCATGTCCTGCCAGTCACTGTGGTACTATAATGGCCAGAATATCCTGCCAGCTACTGGTGGTGGTACTATCATGTGGCTAGTACCACCACCAGTGGCTGGCAGGACATACTAGGCAATGGGCATGATAGTACCACCACCAGTGGCTGGCAGAACACGCTGGGCAATGGGCATGATAGTACCACCACCAGTGGCTAGTAGGACATGCTGGGCATGAATCATGGATGTCAATACAAAAGGCAGTGACCCTGGTAATTGTTCCCAAAGCACACAGGTTTATTGGTACAGTTCAGGTTATGCACAAACCTCCGGGTTCCGGGGTACACTTCATGCAACCATACTATTGGCACACGGTCCCTTATCACGGGTTCTCTCAGGTCCAGGTCTCACCGAGATCAAGCCCTCCGGGCTAGGCTGTGTGGTATCAGCACACAACCTCTGCACTCTCTTGACCTGGTCGCTCACTAGCCTTATCTGTCTTCCCTCAGACCGGAACTCCACACAGAGAACCTCACCTAGTATTCTAGCTTAGCTTTTAACCCTGTGCCTCCCTCTATGGAATCCTCCCAAGACCCCAAGTGGAGGTAGTGGATAGTCCCCCTATCCTGCACTCCATACCGGGTTCAATACGTTACAGTGCACATTCTGGGAGATACATATCGTCCCTCGCATATGATCCCGCTCACTGCCTCACATACCCCCCCTCTGTTCAAACTTGTGGGGTTGAACATCTGACACCATACAGGGTGTCTGTGACAGGGCATCCGCATTGCCCTGCAATGTCCCAGCCCGATGTTCCACCGAAAAACTAACATTTTGGAGGGACAGGAACCATCGGGTGACCCGAGCATTCCTCTCTTTAGTGTTCCTTATCCAGACGAGGAGAGAATGGTCCGTTACCAACTGAAACAGTCACCCGAGCAAATAGTAGCGTAGGGACTCCCAAGGCCCATTTAATAGTAAAGCACTCCTTCTCCACTATGCTATAATTTTTCTCCGCCGGGGAAAGTTTCCTGCTTAAGTAGGTGACCGGATGTTCCTCTCCGTTCACCTCTTGTGAAAGTACTGCACCCAGACCTGCCTCTGAGTTGTCCGTTTGCACAATGAAGGGGATACATATAGTCCCTCGCATATGATCCCCCTCACTGCCTCACAATATATATACTGCACAGTACCACTTCTCCTGTCCTGTTATCAGAGGTGGTATTGGACTTTGTGATTTTCAGCATTTATATGTTGTTTAAATGAATTATCCCCAATATGGAAGTCATCACTTCTCTTCTGTCAAGTGATGACTTTCGCTTCACTGTGGATCTGCCTGCTGGGACCCCACAATCCTGAGAAACGCAGCTTTACACAGTAACATGTACATAAATGGAGCTGTGGTTGATTATTCCCTCCGCTGCACTATTCACATGGGGCTCTTCAGATAACTCCTTTAAGGCTGGGGTCACAGTACCATTTTTCACATGCATTTTTGGAGACCTGCGTTTTCAAAAACGCATGTAAAAAACGCACCCATAGGCCCCCATGTTAAAAAACGCATGCCCTAATAGCCAAAAAGCATGTGTGACTGTCCCATGCGTTTTTGGAGCATATCCAAAAACGCATGCTTTTCTGTAGAAAACGCATGCGTTTTTGTAGAAAACGCATGCGTTTTTATAACAGGGGTTCCTATGGAAAACGCATGCAAAAACGCATGTACAGTTAGTACCTTTTAGTGCCATTCAAAAACGCATGCGTTTCCCATAGGAGCCCATGTTAACAAAAACGCATGCGTTTCCGGAAACGCATGCGTTTTTGTTAACATGGGCTCCTATGGGAAACGCATGCGTTTTTGAATGGCACTAAAAGGTACTAACTGTACATGCGTTTTTGCATGCGTTTTCCATAGGAACCCATGTTATAAAAACGCATGCGTTTTCTACAAAAACGCATGCGTTTTTCAAAACGCTCAAAAAAATACTACAAGCACTATTTTTATGTGCAGATTCAAAAACGCACCCAAAAACGCAGGGAGCCATCAGAGACCTTAAAAAACTCATGCTGACATGAAAAACGCATGTAAAAAAGCATGCGTTTTTAAAAGGCACTAAAAAAACTGTGACCACAGCCTAAGAAAGTGATGAGGGCCATGACAACGTAAAGGCAAAATTCACTGATCGGGGCTGATGGGTGTTATGGTATGTGGGCTGGTGGGGTTTGTTTTCCAGGGTTGCTTTTTGGTCCCAGTCCGGCCCTGGTGGTACTAATCATATCAGCAGTGCCAATATGATTAGTGTCTGTGCCAGGGGAGAGGGTGGCAGATGTCAGCCAGACTGGTGCCTCTGTTGTCGGAAACTCAGCACCCGCCACTTGTAAGCAGGTCCCTGTGCTGCTGTGCAGGGATCCCCTCCGGGCAGTATTTGTGTGTGTCTTAGGCTGGGGTCACAGTACCATTTTTCACATGCATTTTTGGAGACCTGCGTTTTCAAAAACGCATGTAAAAAACGCACCCATAGGCCCCCATGTTAAAAAACGCATGCCCAAATAGCCAAAAAGCATGTGTGACTGTCCCATGCGTTTTTGGAGCATATCCAAAAACGCATGCGTTTTTGTAGAAAACGCATGCGTTTTTATAACATGGGTTCCTATGGAAAACGCATGCAAAAACGCATGTACAGTTAGCACCTTTTAGTGCCATTTAAAAACGCATGCGTTTCCCATAGGAGCCCATGTTAAAAAAAACGCATGCGTTTTTCTCGGAAACGCATGCGTTTTTTTTTTAACATGGGCTCCTATGGGAAACGCATGCGTTTTTAAATGGCACTAAAAGGTGCTAACTGTACATGCGTTTTTGCATGCGTTTTCCATAGGAACCCATGTTATAAAAACGCATGCGTTTTCTACAAAAACGCATGCGTTTTTCAAAACGCTCAAAAAAATACTACAAGCACTATTTTTATGTGCAGATTCAAAAACGCAGCCAAAAACGCAGGGAGCCATCAGAGACCTTAAAAAACTCATGCTGACATCAAAAACGCATGTAAAAAAGCATGCGTTTTTAAAAGGCACTAAAAAAATGCATGTCAACTGTGACCCCAGCCTAATCTCTGTAGTAAGCTTGGTTCTGTTCCCTTATCTCTGTAGTAAGCTCGGCTCTGCTCCCATATCTCTGTAGTAAGTTCAGTTCTGTTCTCTTATCTTAGTAGTAAGCTTGGTTCTGTTCCCTAATCTCTAGTAAGCTCGGTTCTGCTCTCTTATCTCTGCAGTAAGCTCGGTTCTGCTCCCTTATCTCTGCAGTAAGCTTGGTTCTGTTCAATTATCACTGTAGTAAGCTCGGTTCTGCTCAATTATCACTGTAGTAAGCTCGGTTCTGTTCTCTTATCTCTGCAGTAAGCTCGGTTCTGCTCCCTTATCTCTGTAGTAAGCTCGGTTCTGTTCTCTTATCTCTGTATTTAGCCTGGTTCTGTTCCCTTATCTCTGTAATAAGCTCGGTTCTGTTCTCT
This sequence comes from Allobates femoralis, assembly GCA_033576535.1. Lineage (NCBI taxonomy): Eukaryota > Metazoa > Chordata > Amphibia > Anura > Aromobatidae > Allobates > Allobates femoralis. The sequence continues at coordinate 741,127,489 of JARQOC010000003.1, read as the reverse complement.
TATCTCTGTAGTAAGCTCGGTTCTGCTCCCTTATCTCTGTAGTAAGCTTGTTTCTGTTCTCTTATCTCTGTAGTAAGCTTGGTTCTGTTCCCTTATCTCTGTAGTAAGCTCGGTTCTGTTCTCTTATCTCTGTAGTAAGCTCAGTTCTGTTCTCTTATCTCTGTAGTAAGCTCAGTTCTGTTCTCTTATCTCTGTAGTAAGTTTGGTTCTGCTCCCTTATCTCTGTAGTAAGTTTGGTTCTGTTCCCTTATCTCTGTAGTAAGCTCGGTTCTGTTCCCTTATCTCTGTAGTAAGTTCAGTTCTGTTCCCTTATCTCTGTAGTAAGCTTGGTTCTGTTCCCTTTTCTCTGTAGTAAGCTTGGTTCTGTTCCCTTATCTCTGAAGTAAGCTTAGTTCTGCTCCCTTATCTCTGTAGAAAGCTCGGTTCTGTTCTCATATCTCTGTAGTAAGCTCGGTTCTGTTCCCTTGTCTCTGTAGTAAGCTCGGTTCTGTTCCCTTGTCTCTGTATTAAGCTCGGTTCTGTTCCCTTGTCTCTGTAGTAAGCTCGGTTCTGTTCCCTTATCTCTGTAGTGAGCTCGGTTCTGTTCCCTTATCTCTGTAGTGAGCTCGGTTCTGTTCCCTGGTCTCTGTAGTAAGCTCGGTTCTGTTCCCTTATCTCTGTAGTGAGCTCGGTTCTGTTCCCTTATCTCTGTAGTGAGCTCGGTTCTGTTCCCTTATCTCTGTAGTGAGCTCGGTTTTGTTCTCATATCTCTGTAGTGAGCTCGGTTCTGTTCCCTTATCTCTGTAGTGAGCTCGGTTCTGTTCTCATATCTCTGGAGAAAGCTCGGTTCTGTTCTCATATCTCTGTAGTAAGCTCAGTTCTGCTCCCTTATATCTGCAGTAAGCTCGGTTCTGCTCCCTCATCTCTGTAGTGCGCTCAGTTCTGTTCCCTTATCTCTGTAGTGAGCTCGGTTCTGTTCCCTTATCTCTGTAGTGAGCTTGGTTCTGTACCCTTATGTCTGTAGTGAGCTCGGTTCTGCTCCCTTATCACTGTAGTAAGCTCGGTTCTGCTCAATTATCACTGTATCACAGTTGAGATAGGCGTTCGCTTCTTCCTCCTTGTCACGGGTGGACCGCGCCTGCCGGTAGTGGGGCCCGGTGGTGCAGATCAAAAGAGAGACGTCTTGTGGGAACAGATTTAGGGGTTAAATTGTTTCGTGACGCCACCTATGAGAGTTTCGGTAACTGTACCGACGCTGCGGGGCCTCCGAGGGATTGAATGCAGCAAGATGGAACGCTCCCCACAGGCTGAGCGGTGATCCCCGGAGCCAGAAGCTGCACAAGATGTTGTGAGGCAGCTGCGGTTACCTTGACATGCGGATAAACAGTTCATAAGAAGGCACAAACACTGTAAGTCTCTGTAACGGGTTCTTTACTGTAACCAGCAGGCAGTACATGATATACAGTTTGTAGGTAGTGGACCGGGTGGACTCAGCAATGACCAGTGTGTTCTCAGAGATCCGCGGTGTTCCTCCATTCTAACTAAGTACTGTGCCGTAGTCGCCCAGCAATACCAGATCGGGTACAGGGAGGCTGCTTGAATACCCTATCCGGGGTATATGCTCCGGATGCTTTGGGAGCCTTGGGTCCCTTAGTGAGTACACCGCTGGTTAGACGACTGGATTTGGCGGTGGTGGGGTGCTCCTGTAAAGCAGTCCCTCCACTCCTCTGGTTCGCATAGCAGAGCTGAACTGCTGCTAGCTTCGGTACCAGCAAACTGGCTGTATATGGGCATGGGATGGTTTTGGACCCGCATGATGATGCCCGGGTGATGGTAGGGAGATGGCCAGCGAGGGTGGCCAGGGGGCCGCACAGAACTGTGCAACCCCCTCTCCTAGGTTGCAGAGCTGGGAATCTGCAGAGGTCTTCTAGGTTGCTGTTACACTCCCAGCTCTTCTCTGGACTCTACTACAAATTGTTCTAAATTTTCCACTACACACTACCCTTACACTCCGCCCACCAGGACCTGATTGGCCCTTTATACTAGGTGATGCATGTAGGGTATGGGTCTCTGAGTTAACTGTGTGATTACTGGGTCAGAGAATATTGCTGCTGCATTTGTGGCTGCAATACCCTCATGTGACGCACTCGGTGCGGGGCGCCACACTCCCCCTTGGTGAAATACGCTTGTCCCCAAGTGTCGCGCTACCCAACATTACAGAGGAATTTTATATTTTATAACAGGCATAAAAGATACACTTTTATTAACAACAGGTACATTTTACTTTTGATGTTGCAAGCAAAAGAAACAGGTTAACACATTCGCGGACCCGGCGGGCGGTCGGCTGTCCTTGGTAAGAGTTCAGGCTATTGCCGCCAAGTCACGGTGCTATTTACCAAACAGGAAGAAGTCTCAGGTAAAGTTCAAACAACAAAGTCACTTATGGAGGGCAGTGTTCCGGACCCGTATAGCGAACCATCCATCACAGCATACATATCGCTCATAGGTTACAACGTCCCCTCTATACAAATCACGGTTTGGATGCCCTCTTGGTAGGTGCGACTCCACATCACGACGCCCCACAAACGTACATACACCCTCCTCCCTGACAAAACCCCACCCGGTGGAAAGGTTGAATGTGCTCACCTGTCCTGTCTTGTGGAGTTCATCAGGCAATGGAGGTTGGCGGCGAGCTTCAGCGCGAGCCTGCATGTTGGCGCGCAGACGAGCCTGCCACTTCTCCCTTCGGATGCGACGTACATCTTCGTCGGAGCGGTGCGGAGTGTGGATAAAGTCACTGCGACGTGTATGTTGTTGAACGGCTTGAGTTTGGTGGGCAGTCTGGATTGGAACCCGGTCGAACAGCACCGGAGAAGGTGTTGCGGTGGCACCCGACCAGCATACCCGAGCGGACTGCTCGGCCGAAGGATCCACAGTATCTCCCCAGGCGAACCCGGTGTAGAGATCCTCAGCGGTGCTGTGGGTCTCGTCGTCGTCGTCATCCTCCTCTCCCTCAGCGATCACATCAGGCTGCTCGGCAAACGGAGATGTTGGAACGGGGTCTTCTGGGTTGATGGGCGGCTGCGCTGCATAATTCTCCTCGGGGCCGTCTTGCAGGGCTTCCAGGCTGCCTGCCTCTTCTTCTGTTGCAGCTGGTAGTGGTGTCTCAATCCTGGTAACCAGGTAGGCCTCAGTAGTAGCAGAGGAAGCCTCCGATTCGGGGAAGAACCAGGCGACAGTCCCGGTAGTGGTGAGACTAGTCGCTGGTTCCTCAAGGGGAACCAGGTGAATGTCCATTTCTTCTTTAGAGCGAGCTGCAAGCTCCGACTCCAACACGGATTTGGTTCCAGGCTCTGGAGCGGGATGAGCTGTGGCCTCCACCGGATGATGCAGTCTATCGGCTCCGGAGACGAGGCGGGACAGATGGTCGGCGTGGGCGAGGCAGTGGTGAAACTCGAGATGTCGTCCGGTCCTGGAGTGGTTGCACCCGAGCGGCTCTGCTGCATCGCACGATGTAGTCTGCTGCCCAAGCTCGCGCTCCAGCTGCGGATCGTCCACTCTGCGGTCTCGATTAGCCTCACCCGGAGTTCTTGTAGAGCTTCCTCCTAGAAGTCGGGGCTGCCGTCTATGTTGAGGATAGGACCCGGACCCGGATGGCCAATCGCTGCTCTGGCCCCGGCTTCCACTTCTCGCATCAGGTCATGGAGTCTGTTACTGGTCATCTCTCTTGGAGGAACCACACCCGTCTCCACCCAGAAACTGTTCTGGTGAAGAGCTGGTGAAGAATGGTCTGACACTCCCACTTCCTTGGGGGCTTTTGTAGTCCAATTATGGGAAAAAGTCTTTGGTCCGCCCCCATGATTGATTCGAGCAATCAGGGCAGACAATGTTTTTGGCGCCTTTGCCTTTAGCCCTCGCACGAAGAGGGGCGGTGGCTCACCCCTGGGCTTGCACGTGGCGGATCCTCATGGCGGGGACGCCATCTTGGGCGCCATCTTGGCTCAACGGTGAAAAGGCAGGAAAAGTTCTTTTAGGGACGAACAAAGTCCAATTTAGTAAAATAAAGTCTTTTTAAAGCACAATATACCCGTTAGGGAACGGGCCTGCTCGTATCCTGTTCGTGACGCCATTTTCTGACTCACCGTGGCCGGGACTCCAGTTTAGACAGGCGTTTGCTTCTTCCTCCTTGTCACGGGTGGACCGCGCCTGCCGGTAGTGGGGCCCGGTGGTGCAGATCAAAAGAGAGACGTCTTGTGGGAACAGATTTAGGGGTTAAATTGTTTCGTGCCGCCACCTATTAGAGTTTCGGTAACTGTACCGATGCTGCGGGGCCTCCGGGGGATGGAATGCAGCAAGATGGAATGCTCCCCACAGGCTGAGCGGTGATCCCCGGAGCCAGAAGCTGCACAAGATGTTGTGAGGCAGCTGCGGTTACCTTGACATGCGGATAAACAGTTCATAAGAAGGCACGGACACTGTAAGTCTCTGTAACGGGTTCTTTACTGTAACCAGCAGGCAGTACATGGTATACAAAACACAGAAGGAACAGGGGCACCAATGCTGCCGGCTTATCGGAGAGAACGCTCTGGAGTGACTGGTGTTCGGCCAGGTGGTGCCAGTCACTAGGCTTGTGACCCGTGGAAGCGCAAGTTGCGCGAAACGGTGCCGTCGTCACCTCAGCTATACACCCCCCCCCCTCCCTGCACCATGTGAATATTGCACCCTGAATAAAAGCACAGCAACAGACCGGTGAGTGCCGTCTTCCTTATTTCAAGAGTACATGGTATACAGTTTGTAGGTAGTGGAACGGGTGGACTCAGCAATGACCAGTGTGTTCTCAGAGATCCGCGGTGTTCCTCCATTCTAACTAAGTACTGTGCCGTTGTCGCCCAGGAATACCAGATCGGGTACAGGGAGGCTGCTTGAATGCCCTATCCGGGGTATACGTTCCAGATGCTTTGGGGAGCCTTGGGTCCCTTGGTGGGTACACCGCTGGTTAGACGACTGGATTTGGCGGTGGTGGGGTGCTCCTGTAAAGCAGTCCCTCCACTCCTCTGGTTCGCATAGCAGAGCTGAACTGCTGCTAGCTTCGGTACCAGCAAACCGGCTGTATATGGGCACGGGATGGTTTTGGACCCGCATGATGATGCCCGGGTGATGGTAGGGAGACGGCCAGCGAGAGTGGCCAGGGGGCCGCACAGAACTGTGCAACCCCCTCTCCTAGGTTGCAGAGCTGGGAATCTGCAGAGGTCTTCTAGGTTGCTGTTACACTCCCAGCTCTTCTCTGGACTCTACTACAAATTGTTCTAAACTTTCCACTACACACTACCCTTACACTCCGCCCACCAGGACCTGATTGGCCCTCTATGCTAGGTGATGCATGTAGGGTATGGATCTCTGAGTTAACTGTGTGATTGCTGGGTCAGAGAATATTGCTGCTGCATTTGTGGCTGCAATACCCTCCTGTGACGCACTCGGTGCGGGGCGCCACACTGTCTTATCTCTATAGTAAGCCTGGTTCTGCTCCCATATCTCTGTAGTAAGCTTGGTTCTGCTCTCTTATCTCTTAATATACAATCCTTGAACGACATTCCAAGTAATATAACCCTGGTGGCTAAGCCACCCCTCAGGGTCTTGTGCACAATCTCCAATACATCAGTAAAAACAAGGAGGAAAACTGGAGTATTTTGCAGTAAAAGAATGATTTTGTATTATCAGATTTAAAAATGAGTGAGAGATAAAATTGGATAGAGACGGGAGACGAAGCTGCCCCCTTAGGACAGAGCCAAATAACAGCTTATCAACACTGCCAGTTACAAAGGGTGAAACATGGATGTATTACAGCATATAACACAGGTACAATTGAATGCAGTGAACCATTTGCATAGAAACATCAATTTAAGCCTATATACAATGTAAGGTTATGCAAGGTCACAGCATATTGACCATTGGTAACATGGTCCATAAATCACAGTTAACATAGTAAAGTGCAAGTGCAGATCAAGGTTTCTTGGCAATTTGTAGAAAATAGCGGCACACGGATTAAATCCAAATTTTCCGGCTTTTATTTGTGCATCAAATTACAGAATTACCAAATGCACTATATGAGCACCTTAAATATATAATCACTAATGATGCACTTTGTGATAAATTGTGTAATGGAAAACTGATCATTTTAATGTTTGCTTATTAATTGAAAGTTGCACACTTGTATGATAAAATGCCCTTCACTATCTGTATGCACTGTGCTTGACAAAGGCTTCTGGTGAGGCCGAAACATTGCACCACTAAGGGCCAAATAAATTTTGTCCACTTTTTTGATTTTTGGATGTGCTGCCTGTTTTTTTGGTTTTATATATATATATATATATATATATATATATATATATATATATATATATATATATGACTAGCTGTGAGCCCGATGCAAATGCATCGGGATTCTAGAACGTGCATTAATTTGATTATAGTAGTTATAGCTGTTAGCCTGATGCAAATGCATCGGGTATCTAAAATATGTTTATTGTTTTTTTAAAGATTTTTAAATAATAATCGCATCATCAATAGCAATAATATAAGCCATAGCATTATTATTAGCAGTAATAGCAGTATTAATAGCATTATTAGCAGTATTATGAGCATTAATAACAGTATTAATAGCATTAATAGCATTATTATTAGCATTAATAGCATTATTAATAGCATTATTAGCATTAATAATAGCATTAATAACATTATTAATAGCATTAATAGCATTATTATTAGCATTAATAGCATTAATAATAGCATTATTAGCATTAATAATAGCATTAATAACATTATGAATAGCATTAATAGCATTATTATTAGCATTAATAGCATTAATAATAGCATTATTAGCATTAATAATAGCATTAATAACATTATTAATAGCATTAATAGCATTATTATTAGCATTAATAGCATTATTAATAGCATTAATAGGATAAATATTAGCATTAATAGCATTAATAGCATTATTAATAGCATTAATAGCATTATTATTAGCATTAATAGCATTAATAATGCCATTAATAGGATAAATATTAGCATTAATAGCATTAATAGCATAATTAATAGCATTAATAGCATTATTAATAGCATTAATAGCATTATTATTAGCATTAATAGCATTAATAGGATAAATATTAGCATTAATAGCATAATTAATAGCATTAATAGCATTATTAATAGCATTAATAACATTATTATTAGCATTAATAGCATTAATAATAGCATTATTAGCATTAATAATAGCATTAATAACATTATTAATAGCATTAATAGCATTATTATTAGCATTAATAGCATTAATAGCATTATTATTAGCATTAATAGCATTAATAATACCATGAATAGGATAAATATTAGCATTAATAGCAATAATAGCATAATTAATAGCATTAATAGCATTATTAATAGCATTAATAGCATTAATAGGATAAATATTAGCATTAATAGCATTATTAATAGTATTAATAGCATTAATAGGATAAATATTAGCATTAATAGCATAATTAATAGCATTAATAGCATTATTAATAGCATTAATAGCATTATTATTAGCATTAATAGCATTAATAATAGCATTATTAGCATTAACAATAGCATTAATAACATTATTAATAGCATTAATAGCATTATTATTAGCATTATTATTAGCATTAATAGCATTAATAATGCCATTAATAGGATAAATATTAGCATTAATAGCATTAATAGCATAATTAATAGCATTAATAGCATTATTAATAGCATTATTATTAGCATTAATAGCATTAATAGGATAAATATTAGCATTAATAGCATTAATAGCATAATTAATAGCATTAATAGCATTATTAATAGCATTAATCGCATTATTATTAGCATTAATAGCATTAATAATAGCATTATTAGCATTAATAATAGCATTAATAACATTATTAATAGCATTAATAGCATTATTATTAGCATTAATAGCATTAATAGCATTATTATTAGCATTAATAGCATTAATAATACCATGAATAGGATAAATATTAGCATTAATAGCATTCATAGCATAATTAATAGCATTAATAGCATTATTAATAGCATTAATAGCATTATTATTAGCATTATATATAATTATAACATAAGATAATAGCATTTAGCATTTAATAGAAAATAGCATAATAGCATTAATAGCATTAATAGCATATTAATAGCATTAATAACATTATATTAGCATTAATAGCATTAATAATAGCATTATTAGCTTAATAATAGCATTAATACATTATTAATAGCATTAATAGCATTATTATTAGCATTAATAGCATAATATATATATTAGCATAATAGCATTAATAATACCATATAGGCATAAATATTAGCATTATAGAATAATAGCATAATTATGTTAATAGCATTATTAATGATAATAGCATAATGAAATTTAGCATTAATAGCATAATAGGATTAATATAGCATTATGCATTAATAGCATTAATAGCATTATATTATTAGCATTAATAGCATTAATATATAGCATTAATAGCATGAATAATAGCATTAATAGCATTTAAATTAATAGTACAATGTTAATAGCATTAATAATAGCATTAATAGCATTATCTTAATAGCATTATTATAGCATTATAATAGCATTTATTAATTAGCATTATATAGCATTAATAGGATAATATAGCATAATTTAGCATTATATAGCATTAATAGATAATAATAGCATTAAATTACATTATTAATAGCATTAATAGCATTAATATTAGCATTAATAGCATAATAATAGCATTAATAGCAATTTTAAATTATATAGCATTAATAGCATTATTAATTAGCATTAATATAGCATTAATAAATATTAGCATTATGCATTAATAGCATTTATTATTAGTCATTTAATTAGCATATATATTATTATTACTTGATTATTTTATATTATATTTTTTATTACATAATTAATTATTTTATTAATAATTATTTATTATTAGATTAATATTATTATAGATTATTAGCATTATATTAGGATAAAGTTCTTATTAGCATTAAAGGCATGATATAATTAGCATTATTAATTTTTTATTATTATTTATTGAATTATTAATATTATTTAATTTATTATTACATTAATTGAATTATTTTAAATTATTTTTTTTATTTAATTTATATTATTTTTTTAATTGAATAGCACAGTTTATAGTCGCATTTTTAATTTTAATTTATTAGATTATATTAATTATTTATTGATTATATTATTATTTTTTAGATTAATTTAAAATTATTATTTATTATTATTTTAAGTGATTAGATACAGTTCTATAGGTAGCATTTTTTTTTTTTTTATTAATTTTATTGATTATTTAATATTTTTATTTATTTATTAGCTATTTTATAAATCTATTTTTAACATTATTTTTATTATTAATAGATTATTATTATTATTTTTAATAATAAGACATTTTCAGTTCATAGCATTTTTTTTCCCATTGAATACATTACGTGTGTCGCATTATTACGCATTATATTATGTCGAGCCATAAAATTCAGCGACAAAGCTTATTATGCATTCTATGGCATAATTATAGATTAAGCATCAATACATTAATTCGAGCTGACTGCCATATATATGCATTAATAGCGTGTGTCGCGATTTATATGCGCAATATAGAACAGTGGCATAAAATATGGACATACGCATAATAATAGCATTAATATACATTAATAGCATTAATAGCATATTAATAGCATTAATAGCATTATTAATACATGCATTATTAATAAATTATAGCATTAATAATAGCATTATAGCATAATTTAAAAGCATTAATAGCATTATTAATAGCATTAATAGCATTATTATTAGCATTAATAGGATTAGATATATTAGCATTAATAGCATTAATTAATAGCATGAATAGCATTATTATTAGCATTAATAGCATTAATAGCATAATAATAGCATTAATAGCATTATTAATAGCATTAATAGCATTAAATTAATAGCATTAATAGCATTAAATAGGAAAATATTAGCATTAATAGCAATATTAATAGCATATTATAGCAATTATAGCATTAATACATTAATAGATTATAGCATTTAATAGCATTATAGCAATAATAATAGCATTAATAGCATTATTAATAGCATTAATAGCAATATAGCATTATTAGCATTAATATAAATTATTAGCATTAATAGCATTTATAGATAGCATAATAGATAATACATTAATTAGCATAATAGCAAATTAATAGCATTAATAGCATATTAATAGATTAATAGCATTATTAATAGCATTATAATAGATTAATAGCATATATAGCATTATAATTAATAGCATTAATAATAACATTAGTTAATAGCATTTAATAGCATATATTATTAGCATTAATAGCATAATTAATAGCATAATAGCATTATATTAGCATTAATAGCATTAATTAATCATAATTAATAGATTAATAGCATTAATTAATAGCATTAATAGCATTATATTAATAGCATTAATAGCATTAATAGATAAATATTACATTTAGCATTATATAGCATTAATAATAGCATTAATAGCTTATAATAAATTAGCATTTATAGCATTATAATAGCATTAATAGCATTATTAATTTGCATTAATAGATATATATTATAATAGCATTATACTTAGCATTATTAATTAGATTATTAATAGCATTAATAGGATAAATATTAGCATTAATAGCATGAATTAATATGCATTAATAGCATTTAAGTTAATAGCAATTAATAGCATTTAATTATTAGCATTATAGCATTAATACATTAAGCATATTATTAGCATTAATAATAGCATTAATAACATTATTATTAGCATTAATAGCATAATTATTAGCATTAATAGCATTATTATTAGCAGTAATATCATTATTATTAGCTTTGTTTTTTTTTATTATTATTTTTTATTTAATTATTTATTATTTTTTATTAATTTTTTTATTATATTTTAATTATTTTTTTATTATTAAATTTATTATTTAGGGTGAGACCCAGTTCTCTTTCAGGTCCGCTGAAAGGGCTGATATAATTAGCATATATGTAATTTTTTTATTATTATTTTTTTATTGAATTATTTATTATTTTTAATTTATTTTTTTATTATTTTTGAATTATTTTTAAATTATTTTTTTTATTATTTAATTTATTTATTTTTTTAAGTGAGAGTGAGACACAGTTCTCATTCAGGTCCGCATTTTTTTTTTTTATTATTATTTTTATTGAATTATTTAATATTTTTTATTTATTTTTTTATTATTTTTTAATTATTTTAAATTTTTTTTTATATTTAATTTATTTATTTTTTTAAGTGAGTGAGACACAGTTCTCATTCAGGTACGCATTTTTTTTTTTTTTTTATTATTATTTTTATTGAATTATTTAATATTTTTTATTTATTTTTTTATTATTTTAAAATTATTTTTAAATTATTTTTTTTATTATTTAATTTATTATTTTTTTAAGTGAGAGTGAGAGACAGTTCTCATTCAGGTCCGCCTTTTTTTTTTTCCCCATTGACATACATTACCGGTGTGTCGGCGATTTTATGGCCGCCCACCTGGTTCTATTTGTCGGCCCTAAAATCGCGGACACAACGCTAATGCATCTCTATGGGCAGTCAGGCCGATTTCGGATTGAACGCCGACCAATCAGAATTCGAGCTGACTGCCCATAGAGATGCATTAGCGGTGTGTCCGCGATTTTATGGCCGACAAATAGAACCAGGTGGGCGGCCATAAAATCGCCGACACACCGGTAATGTATGTCAATGGGGAAAAAAAAAGGCGGACCTGAATGAGAACTGCGTCTCAGTCTGACTTAAAAAAAAAAAATAAATTTAATAATAAAAAAAATAATTTAAAAATAATTTAAAAATAATAAAAAAAAGAGGGGCTCTTCTGATTGGCTGAGGGCAGTATACAGCGACCAATCAGAAGAGGGCCTCAGATCTCATTGAGGTAGAATGGGGGATTTTTCGTCCATTCTATCTTAATGAGAAGGAAGAGGACGTCGGAGGTGGAAGTTAGCGAAAAGAAGACAGAAGATCCCCGGGGCCGGACGAAGAGGCGGAGATGGCGGAAAGAAGAGAGAAGACCCCCGGGGCCGGAGGAAGAGGACTTGTGTATCGGACGGACGATCAGATGACTAAGAAGGCATGTGAGTGATCGACGGGGAGGTTAGGGTAGGGGACGGCGAGGGCTTCGGGTGTAGGGCTTTAGGTGTTAGCGACAGCGGCGGGAACTTAGAGGGTAGGGGGTTAGGTGCGACGGGGCTTACGGGGTAGAGGCATAGGTGCGGCGGGTCGGGGCTTAGGGTGTAGGGGTGCGGCGGTGTTAGCGACAGCGGCGGGCATAGGTGCGGCGGGTCGGGGCTTAGGGTTTAGGGGTGCGGCGGTGTTAGCGACAGCGGCGGGCATAGGTGGGGCGGGTCGGGGCTTAGGGTTTAGGGGTGCGGCGGTGTTAGCGACAGCGGCGGGCATAGGTGCGGCGGGTCGGGGCTTAGGGTGTAGGGGTGCGGCGGTGTTAGCGACAGCGGCGGGCATAGGTGGGGCGGGTCGGGGCTTAGGGTGTAGGGGTGCGGCGGTGTTAGCGACAGCGGCGGGCATAGGTGGGGCGGGTCGGGGCTTAGGGTGTAGGGGTGCGGCGGTGTTAGCGACAGCGGCGGGCATAGGTGGGGCGGGTCGGGGCTTAGGGTGTAGGGGTACGGCGGTGTTAGCGAGAGCGGCGGGCATAGTGGGGCGGGTCGGGGCTTAGGGTGTAGGGGTGCGGCGGTGTTAGCGACAGCGGCGG
>JARQOC010000003.1:740893029-741114588 GCA_033576535.1 Allobates femoralis | reverse complement strand
ATCAGTTGGAGAGGTAGGGTGGCCCTCACCAGGGTCACTAGGCTTCCGGAGTCTAGCAGTCCGATTACCTTTTTCCCATTCACCTTCATGGGACATGCTGGTGGCCCCTCACTGGGTGGACTGTTCACACTGCAGGCAGGGTACGCATAATAGGAGCAGTGGCGATCTACACTGCTGTCCATCTGTTCAGGGGTCAGGGAACAATGAGCGGCTATGTGGCCTGGGCCGTGGCACCTCCAGCAAATAACCTCACCCATAGGGACCTTGGGCACCATTTCCCCCGCCCCTTTGGGCCTTGGATGCCCCACCCCCTTTTGGGCCTCTGCCCCTGCTGGGACCCCCAGTAAGGAGTGGGCAGTCTTGCCCCAGGTCCTTCCATTCCCTGGTACCTTTCCACTAGCATAAAGAGTTCATCGGCATTCCGGGGATCACCCTGGGCAACTGAGGTTTGTACCGGCCTCGGCAGGGAATGTACAAAACGGTCCATTACGACTCACTCCATCATCTAAATAGTAAGAAACTAAAAAATGATGGTGTTGGCCCGTTTAAAAATAGTCTGGGTAAAATGGTGGATGAGGATGAGGAAAAAGCAAATATGCTAAATGACTTTTTTTCAACAGTATTTACACAAGAAAATCCCATGACAGACAATATGATCAGTGATAACAAAAATTCTCAATTAAACGTCACCTGCTTAACCCAAGAGGAAGTACGGCATCGTCTAAAAATCACTATAATTGACAAATCCCCGGGCCCAGATGGGATACACCCCAGAGTGCTGCAGGAATTAAGTACTGTCATAGATAGACCATTATTTTTAATATTTAAAGATTCCATAATAACAGGGTCTGTACCACAGGACTGGCGTATAGCAAATGTGGTGCCAATATTCAAAAAGGGGACAAAAACTGAACTTGGAAATTATAGGCCAGTAAGCTTAACCTCTACTGTGGGTAAAATCCTAGAGGGTTTTCTAAGAGATGCTATACTGGAGTATCTGAAGAAAAATAACCTCATGACCCATTATCAACATGGTTTTACGAGGGACCGTTCCTGTCAAACTAATCTAATAAGCTTCTATGAAGAAGTAAGTTCTGGACTGGACCAAGGAAATGCAGTGGATGTGGTGTATATGGACTTTTCAAAAGCTTTTGATACGGTGCCACACAAAAGGTTGATACATAAAATGAGGGCAATGGGGATAGGGGAAAATATGTGTAAGTGGGTTAAGAACTGGCTTAGTGATAGGAAACAAAGGGTGGTTATTAATGGAACACACTCAGAATGGGTCACAGTTAACAGTGGGGTACCACAGGGGTCAGTGTTGGGCCCGCTTCTATTTAATATATTTATTAATGACCTTGTAGGGGGCATACAGAGTAGAATCTCAATATTTGCAGATGACACTAAACTCTGCAGGGTAATCAATACAGAGGAGGACAATTTTATATTACAGGAGGATTTATGTAAACTAGAAGCTTGGGCTGCTAAATGGCAAATGCGCTTTAATGGGGATAAATGTAAAGTCATGCACTTGGGCAGAGGAAACAAAAGGTATAATTATGTGCTTAATTGTGAAACACTGGGCAAAACTGTCACTGAAAAAGACCTGGGTGTATGGGTAGATGACAAACTCACATTTAGTGGCCAGTGTCAGGCAGCTGCTGCAAAGGCAAATAAAATAATGGGATGTATTAAAAGAGGCATAGATGCTCATGAGGAGAACATAATTTTACCTCTATACAAGTCACTAGTGCGACCACACTTAGAATACTGTGTACAATTCTGGTCTCCGGTGTATAAGAAAGACATAGCTGAACTAGAGCGGGTCCAGAGAAGAGCGACAAAAGTTATTAGAGGACTAAGGGGTCTGCAATACCAAGACAGGTTATTAAACTTGGGGTTATTTAGCTTGGAAAAACGAAGGCTTAGGGGTGATCTTATAATAATGTATAAATATATGAGGGGGCAGTACAGAGACCTTTCTAATGATCTCTTTACTCTTAGGCCTGAGACTGGGAAAAGGGGGCATCCTCTACGTCTGGAGGGAAGAAGGTTTAATCATAATCACAGATGCGGATTCTTTACTGTAAGAGCAGTGAGACTATGGAACTCTGCCACATGATGTTGTAATGAGTGAGTCACTACTAACATTTAAGAAGGGCCTGGATGCCTTTCTTGAAAACTATAATATTACCAGTTATATATACTAGATTCTTTGATAGGGCGTTGATCCAGGGAATTAGTCTGATTGCCGTATCTGGAGTCAGGAAGGAATTTTTTCCCCCAATGTGGAGATTAGTGTTGCCACATGGGTTTTTTTTTGCCTTCCTCTGGATCAACATGTTAGGCTATGGGTTGAACTAGATGGACTTAAAGTCTTCCTTCAACCTTAAAAACTATGTTACTATGTATCTGCTCAGGCGTAGAGGACTCTGGCTGCAGCCACTTTTGGACTAAGTGCAACAGGTCAAACATTTGAGAGCAAGGAGGTCAGTTCCAATGATACACCCAGCGGTGGACCCGCTGTGCCTTGATAGTCATTGTCACCCCCAAGCGTGCCAAAATTTCAGTTTTTAGTTTGCCATACTCTTTAACATCCTGCAAAGCTAAATCGTAGTATGCTTTCTGAGGATCCCCCATCAGGTATGGCACAAGCACCTCCGCCCACTGGGCAGGCGGAAGTCCCTCTCTCTCTGCAACCCATTCAAGGACCTTCAGTAAGACCTCTATATCATCCCCTGGAGTCATTTTCTGCATGGCTCCTTTTACAGCCTTCCGGATGGAAAAATTGCCCACTGACCTTGTTGCAGCTGTCGCTGTGCCACGGACCGCTTCCGCCAGTAAGTCAATCTGCTGCTGCTGCTGCTGATCTTGTTGCTGTTTGTGGAGCTGGATCTGCTGCGTCAGTAGCTTTGTGGTCTCCTGTTGCGCCATCCACTGTTGTTGTAGCAATTGCTGGTACTGCGCTTGCTGCGTCTGCTGAGCCTGCAACAGGTTCTTCAGCAGGTCCTCCATTTTGCCGGATGCCTGCTACTGGCTTATTGCAGACTGCACCCAGGACATGCGATCCTCTTATCCCCGGTCTCATGTGTCTGCTGGGAACGCTGCCCGCATTCTCCACCAATTGTGATAGGGCGGCTCGCTTGCGGGTGTCCGGAGAACAACAAGGGGCAGCGTCTTCACATTGTTATTGTCCAAAACGGTTTATTTACTCCATAAACCGATAACAGAAAAATGCAAAACTAGCAGCCTTTATGTGCAGGCCAAAACAAACGGAAAACAATCGTTTTAAACCCTTCTTCTCAGGTGTCGCTGACCTGCGTTCACACAGGTTGGTCAGTGACCACCATCCAGCTTGGCCTGGAGTCTTCACACATAGGAGGCTACCCTCAGCCCCTCCTAGCACAGGCAGCTGTGCTTCACACCAGGCTCTAGTTTATAGCCTGCAACCATACCCAGCGGTGAGGTATGTGGGTACTGGACCAACCCATCTCTCACAGTACCCATAAGCCGGACCCTTGCATGCACTAAGTAAAACTCCCAGTGCAAACGTGCACTAGAGAATAATACTCCGGCTTATGTCACAGATAACAGGTATCTCTGTGACACATACTTCCCATCAATTATGCGACCCCTCGCCACCTCACACCCCGCAGCTCTATTCTCCTTCCCAAAATTAAGACACAGGAGAAGGTAGTGACTGCCTGTGTTCCTCTGTGGAACGCATAAAGCAGGAATTGCCACCTACTCCTATTGTGTAGGAGGCGGCACCAGCCTGCTAAATGCGTTCCACCGTGGAACGCAGGCAGTCACCACCATGGTAAGAGGAAGTGAGGGGCAGTGCGGAGAAGGGGGCAGCAGCAGTAGAAGCTACCTTGACGCACTGTGCTGCCGCGCAGTGAAGCGAGCGTTGGGATTTGATCAGTAGGAATGCGACACCTAGCACCCAACAGACAGCTGTTCTAGGTGTCAACTGGAGCTGCTGCCTTACCGAGCTGCTCTGTCTACTATTTAGTGACCATGGCCATCTACTGTACATTTGCCCCAAATCCGTAAAATTCATATGTGCAGTACAGTAGTAAGAGCAACTGGATAAAAGAGTAGATCCAGCTTCTATCAGCAATGAGAACAGCTGATCATAAAGGTACCAGGTGTCTCATTCTCACCAATCCCTGTTCAGAAGAGCTGACAAGGAAACAATAATGCTAAAAACAGTCTGTACTGCTTCACTGGATAGGTGTAGAATGAGGCTCTCGCTGTATAGGGAAGGTTCTGTACTCATCACAGGGTGGAGCATAGGATTATTTTAAAAAAGAGCAGTTTTTTGAGCCAAAGAGCCAGCTCTTTTTGATGAGCTGAGCCGAATGAGCCTGCTCATTAAAAAGAGCCAGACTGCCCATCACTACAGTGAATGAGAGCTTTTCCTCTTAGGCTGCTTTCACATAACGATTTTTTCAGTTCCGATGCTGTCCGATAAAAATCGGACAGCATCGGACCGATTTTCGGACCCCATGCAGGCCTATGGGCATCGGACCGAATCGGATGTGCACTAAATGCCATCCGATTTGGTCCGATCCGAATCTGTCCGATTTTTTTATCGGTGCAAAAATCGGAGCTTGCTCCGATTTTTGCACCGAAAATAAAATCTGACAGATTCGGATCGGACCAGATCGGATGGCATTTAGTGCACATCCGATCCGACCCGATCAATTTAGCATGGGGCCCTATGGAGCAGGGTCCGAGAAAACATGTGATGTCTCCTCGGACCGATTTTAGTGTACTGAGCATGCTCAGTACACTAAAATAGCTCCTAAAAGTAAATTAAGGGGTTAATAAAAAAAAAACAAAACTATGCTCACCTGTCCACGAGGCCCACGTCGTCTCCCGGCGTCTCCGGTGTCTCCAGGTATCTTGCCGTCTGTGCTGATAAGACCTGCCGTGATGTCACAATCACATGACTGCCAGGAACCAATAGCCGGCAGTCATGTGATTGTGACATCACGAGAGGTCCTGGCTGCACTGAGACAGAACAGCAAGGCACCGGAGACGCGCGGGACCGTGCAGGAGTCGTGGACAGGTGAGAAAGGAGAGAAGGAGAGGAGGAGGACAAGAGGAGGAGGACGACGCATAGGAGGACCGGGGGCCAAGAGGGGAGACACAGGGGATGAGAGGACCGGGGGCCAAGAGGTGAGACACAGGACCGGGGGCCAAGAGGTGAGACACAGGACCGGGGGCCAAGAGGGGAGACACAGGACCGGGGGCCAAGAGGGGAGACACAGGACCGGGGGCCAAGAGGGGAGACACAGGACCGGGGGCCAAGAGGGGAGACACAGGACCGGGGGCCAAGAGGGGAGACACAGGACCGGGGGCCAAGAGGGGAGACACAGGACCGGGGGCCAAGAGGGGAGACACAGGACCGGGGGCCAAGAGGGGAGACACAGGGGATAAGAGGAAAGGAACGGGGGCCAAGAGGGGAGGACCGGGCGATAAGAGGATAGGACAGGGGGCCAAGAGGGGAGACACAGGGGATAAAGAAGAGGACCGGGGGAGAGACTGACAGCTCTCAGGGAGCGATCTGACAGGAGGGCGGGCATCCTATTTTCTGTCGGAATCGGATGCCTATTTGGCACCCGATTCCAGGCATTAGAAGAATCCGATGCTGTCCGATTTATATCGGACAGCATCGGATTTTACAAAAATCGTAGTGTGAAAGTAGCCTTAGTCTTTGTGCACAGGATTGCAAGGGTGGGGGCTTTATGCTCCTGGTTGTCAGGGAGACTGATTACAATGTATCAATTCCTGATCTGGGGAGCAGCCTGTGTTTATAGAATCTATGCAAGCTGCTGCTGGGGCTGTATTTGCAAGTCTGTTAAACTGCAGCATCACGATAGTTTATAGATGATCACTTCTCAGGATTTATAACCTGTATACTGTTCTTAGTGACAAGTTATTCTCTTCACTGAGCTATTTCTTTCTGCAGCTTCTGCTGTACAGTTATGCTGTGGCTTGTTATCAGCCCTTTATGGATAATTCTTTCACTGGATTGCATGCAATATACCACCCCTAGTAACAGGTTTCCTTTTTACATTTTTTTTCCCTTCTGATGACTGCAAATCCCAAGCGCTCTAATTACCAGTCCCTTAGATAATTGTATGCTCGTACTTACACCATCAGGGGCAAATAGACAGCTTTCAACTCGGTTACAACGATGACTTGTAGTAAGACAGGAGAAATGCTGCAGTTTTCTTCCAGAATCTTGCATTAAGTTCAATGTAGCAACAGGTGAAAAGGAATAATCTGTATAGGGGTTGCAGACATGCGTGTTCAGCAATGGCTTCTCTAAACTAAACTGGGGAAGAAGGGAGGAGCATCTAGTACAGAGACCAGCTTAGGGAGGGAGGTAGGGACAATCTTAAAGGGAACCTGACCCCTCCAAATCACCCCCAACCCTATGACTACCTATCCCTGCACCATGATAGATCATTATTAGTGGTCCTTTTCTGTAAAAAATGCGTGGTGTAACATTGCCAAAATCCCATTTTTCACTTACATAGCTGCGACTTCTTGGCCCCTGAATAAGTCTCACAGGGTGTTCCCTGTGAGACTCTAAGCCCCCTTAGCCACTCATTTTCACGTCCCAATGGGCATTATAAATAATAATAATAATATATAATAATAAAGCTTTATTTATATAGCGCCAACATATTCCGCAGCGCTTTACAATGTAGGGTTAGCGTACAGAAAATATACAGTAAGTAATTACAATAGAGAACAAATAAAGTACAATCATTGGATACAAAAACAATAGGCATAGAATCAATGTGAAAAAAAAATACAATAAATAAAGCAAGAAATGAAGGTGACCCTGCTCAAAAGAGCTTACAATCTACAACGGGATAGGGGTTGCACAAGGTGCCGGGGCTTATTGCACTGGTGGTCCAGGCATCTTGAGGAAATGGGGTATAGGGCTAAGCTTACATGAATGGTCATCAGTCTGTGTAGACCTTTATGGTTTGGTGGAGTTTGTAGAAGAATAATGTCCAGAGGATAGCCCATTCACTGTCTACAGTACAATGGACATGTTAGGGAGTATGATAGGCCGCCTTAAAAAGATGCGTCTTTAGGGATCGTCTGAAGCCATGCAAGTTGTGGATAGTCCTGATTTCTTTGGGTAAAGCATTCCAGAGGTTTGGTGCAGCTCTGAAAAAGTCTTGGAGCCGGGAGTGGGAGGATCGGATTAGTGCAGATGTTAGTTGAAGGTCATTTGAGGAACGTAGAGAGCGGGTGGGGTGATAGACAGAGATGAGGGAGGAGAGGTTGGGGGAGCTGCACTGTGAAGAGCTTTGTGGGTGAGAACAAGCAATTTAAATTTGATCCTGTAATATACGGGCAGCCAGTGCA
This sequence comes from Allobates femoralis, assembly GCA_033576535.1. Taxonomy (NCBI): domain Eukaryota; kingdom Metazoa; phylum Chordata; class Amphibia; order Anura; family Aromobatidae; genus Allobates; species Allobates femoralis. Next base: position 741,107,184 of record JARQOC010000003.1, on the reverse strand, counting down.
ATGACTGGCACAGAGCAGAGGCATCTGAGTAACGATTGGCCAGATGGGTGATCCTGGCTGCTGCATTAAGGATGGACTGGAGAGGAGAAAGTCTGGTGAGGGGGAGGCCGCTTAATAGAGAGTTGCAATAGTCAAGGCGGGAATGGATTAGGGCCACGGTGAGGGTTTTTGTTGTTTCCAGGGTGAGGAAGGGGCGGACTCTAGAGATATTCTTCAGGTGTAAGCGACAGGAGCGGACGAGAGATTGTGTGTGGGAGGAGAAGGAGAGATCGGTGTCAAATATAACACCCAGACAGCGAGCCTGCTGTCTAGGCGTTATCGTGGTGCCGCATACTGAGAGAGAGATGTCCGATTTAGGGAGGTTAGTGGATGGGGGGAGCAGAAGAAGTTCAGTTTTGGAAAGGTTTAGTTTCAAATAGAGAGTGGACATGATATTGGAAACTGCAGCTAGACAGTCATTGGTGTTCTTTACTACCGCAGGGGTAAGGTCAGGGGCTGAAGTGTATAGTTGAGTGTCATCAGCATAAAGATGGTACTGGATGCCAAATCTGCTGATGGTCTGTCCAATCGGGGCCGTGTAGAGAGAGAAGAGGAGAGGGCCAAGGACTGAACCTGAGGGACCCCAATAGTGAGGGGAAGAGGGGGGGAAGTGGAGCCAGCAAAAGATACACTGAAAGAGCGGTCAGAAAGATAGGAGGAGAGCCAGGAGAGAGCAGTGTCCTTTATGCCAATGGAGTGCAGCATAGAGAGTAGGAGCTGATGGTCGACAGTGTCAAAAGCTGCAGAGAGATCAAGGAGAATAAGCAGAGAGTGGTCACCATTACGTTTTGCTGTCAGAAGGTCATTGGTCACTTTGATGAGGGCAGTTTCTGTGGAGTGAAGGGGGCGGAAACCAGACTGTAATGGATCTAGAAGAGAGTGAGCGGAGAGGTAACGGGTGAGGCGGGAATAGACCAGGCGCTCCAAGAGTTTAGAGATGAAGGGGAGGTTGGAGACTGGTCTGTAGTTATTTGTGCAGGTTGGGTCGAGAGTGGTTTTCTTTAATAATGGAGTAATGATCGAGTGTTTGAAGGAGGAGGGGAAAATGCCAGAAGAGAGGGAGAGATTGAAGATTTTGGTTAGATGAGTGGTGACGACTGGAGAGAGGGACTGGAGCAGGTGTGAGGGAATGGGGTCGGTAGTGCATGTGGTGGGACGAGAGGAAGATAGGAGCCTGGAGACTTCTTCTTCTGTGACTGGGTCAAATGTGGAGAGTGAACCGGAGGGGATGTGAGGAAGAATGGGGGTGGCAGTGCTTGGAGGCTGAGAGCTGATTTCCTGGCGGATGTTGTCTATTTTATCCATGAAGTAGGAAGCCAGGTCATCAGCACAGAGGTCGGTGATGGGGGCCTGCACTTTAGGACTGAGGAGAGAGTGAAAGGTGTCAAAGAGTTTTTTTGGATTGTTGGATAGTGAGGAGACCAGGGTGGTGAAGTAGGTCTGTTTGGCAAGGTGAAGGGCAGAGTTGTAGGTTTTCAGCATGAATTTATAGTGGATAAAGTCTCCTGGTGAGCGAGTTTTCCTCCATAGGCGTTCAGCACTCCTGGAGCATCGCTGGAGGAATCGGGTTTGTGATGTGAGCCAGGGCTGTTTTGTTCTCTGTTTGGAGGTTCTGCGGGTGAGGGGCGCTACTTGGTCCAGGGAGCTTCTGAGAGAGTCATTGTAGTGATTTACTGCCTGATCTGGAGAAGAGATTGAAGAGATTGGGGACAGTGATGAGATGAGGAAGTCTGTGAGTGCTTGAGGGTTAATGGCCTGTAGATTTCTGGATGTGTGATAGGTAGGCTTGGGCTGTGTTGGCCGAGGGTTAGTGAGTGAGAAGGAAAGAATGTTGTGGTCAGAGAGTAGAGTTGAGTTATCCAAGGGGGAGGATGAGCAGAGCCGGGTAAAGACAAGGTCAAGGGTGTTACCGTTTTCGTGTGTCTTAGAGGTTGAGAGCTGTGATAGGCCAAGAGAGGTAGTTAGAGATAGGAGCTGGGATGCAGATGGGGAAATGGGGCTGTTTATGGGAATGTTAAAGTCTCCCAGAATAAGGGTTGGTAAATCTGAGGACATGAAATGCGGGAGCCAAGCGGAGAAATGGTCGAGGAACTGGGTGGGTGACCCTGGGGGGCGGTATACCACTGCTACTTTGAGGGGGAGGGGATGGAATAGCCTAATGGTATGGACCTCAAAAGAAGGGAATGAGAGTGATGGGGCTGGAGGAATGACCTGGAAAGTACATTGTGGGGACAGGAGGAGGCCGACTCCACCGCCACGTCTGTTCCCAGGTCTAGGGGAGTGAGAGAAGTGTAAGCCGCCGTAAGAAATAGCAGCAGGGGAAGCAGTGTCTGAATCCTGGATCCAGGTTTCTGTGAGGGCCAGCAGGTTAAGAGAGTTGGTAAGAAAGTAATTGTGAATGAAAGGAAGTTTGTTGCATACAGACCGTGGATTCCAGAGAGCGCAATTAAAAGAGGGAGGTGAAGGTGTGCAGGTGATATTAATAAGGTTAGTGGGGTTTCTGTGTGAGGTGGGAGAGGGGTTGAAGTTAGCAGATGGTGGACCAGGGTTGGGAGAGATATCACCTGAGAGGAGCAGCAGTAAAAAGAGAAAGAGCAGATAGTTTTTGGGATTAGGACATGATTTATTATGACAAACTTTGGAATATGATGGGCTGAGAGTCTTCAGTAAACTGAAGATAGCATGGGAGCTGTACATAGAGTAGGGCAGGAGAGAGGGGCTGATGTGAATGAGTGGTGATGGAGGGGGGATGGGGTGATAAAAATTGGTGGCGAGAGCACATAAGAAAACAAACAGTGAAATACAAGACATGGTAAAGATTAGTAGTGAATGGAGTTATGCACAGTGTTGGAGTGTCCCTCTATGTCATTGTCTTCCAGCAAGAGCGCATAGAACAATAGATGGTGAAGTAAAAGACATGGTGATAGGGAAAGGAAAAGACGTTTAAATTTTTTTTTTTTTTTTCCTCTCCCTGTTAAATAGAGTGGCTTACCTGACTCCTGCCCTGACTAACTGCCATGAAATAACTGCATCCACTTAGCATTCAATGCCACTTTGCATGAGATGCCACACGTTTCTGACCCCCCACACGTGTACCCCTTAAGAGTGAACTACATTTATAGGGCACACTATCAGAATCAGGTGAGGGGGCTTGTGGGAGGAAACATGGTATCAGGTAATTAGCAGCTACAAGGAACAGCAGGGGTGCAAGAGGATGAAAGGGCAAGACTCCCTCCACACTATAACACCTCCAACAAGATAACTATTACAATCTGCCAAATTGTCATATACTGGTGAGTGAGTAATGTAATGCATAGAGATGACAGGGAAGCTTTACAATAAGTGCAGTGTTGGAATATTACCATGAGACTATAAGTCAAGCTGATATTGCTATGGAGATCATTGCAGCAATCACAGGTATATTAACATGCACTGTTACATAAACCTAGTCCTCCTCGCCCTGATGTATGGGCGTAATAGCCGGTGTGACCTATTTGCGTCACATCCGGTCATGGTGACGTCGGTACACCCTCTAGGTGTACGCCGACCTCACCTTTTGATTTACACCTAAAGGGTGTACAAACATCACCATGACCGGATGTGACGCAAATAGTGTCACACCGGCTATTACGCCCATACAGCAGGCCGAGGATATCATGTCCATCGGGACGTGATAATGAACTGCTCAGGAGGGCTTACAGTTTCATAGGGAACGCCCTGTGACACTTATTCAGGGCCAAGAAGTCACATCTATGTAAGTGAAAAATGTGGATTTTGGCAATGTTACACCACGCATTTTTTACAGAAAAGGACCACTAATAATTATCTATCATGGTGCAGGGACAGGTATTCATAAGGTTGGGGGTGATTTGGAGGGCTCAGGTTCCCTTTAATACACAGTCTAATCTACCTGGTAACAGTAAAGGAATTTCCTGATAGGAGGAAAATACACAATGCAAAAAGTAGACATTGCAGGTTGTTCCCCTTCGTGGGACATAACATCTCTTATTCTTTATTTCTGTATTACTCAGGTTTTACAAATCACAGTGTGTTTTTTTAGTAGACACCTGTACAATGTAACAAGCCACATTGAAATATGGAAGATGATGTGTAAACTATGCAAACAGACTCTGACAGTTTTTTCACCTGGACCTAACTTGTCTTACACCACCCTGGGAGATGACGGCAGAAAAGACCTTGACAGAAGTGACCTGTTAATCTGTGATAGGAATCTGGTGGCGGGAAGGGAACTGGGAAATGAGGCAGCAGAGCTGTAAGTGCTGTGCCTACCCACTGCACTTGCAGCTCATTTGTATAACAAGTCAACAATACATTTCTTAACAACTAATCCTAGATATATTTAAAAAAAAAAGGTGGTCAGCTCTGTTGCATGATTATAACTTCCAATTCTTCCACTTCTATTTCACAGGTAGCCAGGATGAGACGCAGGGACTACAGCTGAGCTGGCAACACTATTAGAAGAGGGCTACAACTACTAAAACTGCAGATGTGTTTCTAATGAGGCAAAGTTCAACTCGGCTGTACTGTGTTGTAATCACACACAGCTCTGCAGTGATATCAGGAGAGGAAATTGTCAACCATTACATGTCTCACATTGATAAAATTCCCTTTCATTTATAATAAGCTATGGAAGAAGATTCTAGTGCAGATCAGTGTCCAACCCACATATCTGTAAGGGGGTTTAGGGCTTAGCTCTTCCCCCTGTTTGTGAGAACAGTTTGTATGTGTATGTGTTGAAATGTTATGCATTTTTGTGTACGGTTGATACATGTAATTATATGTTTGTGGACATATAGTGACATCTTAGAGCAAGGTCATTTCAATTGGTGTCAGCAGCTCACCTACGGAATTTTGACTAAACTCTTCTGCTGGCCAGTATTCTAGTTGAAGCTTGCATAGTTTTGAATCAGCAAGATAGACTCGGTCAGAATGATCATAGATGAGACCCAGAGCCAGGAAAAACCCATCTACCAACCAGAGTGACTAAGGCTGTGGTCACAGTTGGCATGCGTTTTTTTAAGTGATTTAACAAAACTCATGCTTTTTGTCATGTCAGCATGAGTTTTGTAAGGTCTCTGATGGCTCCCTGCGTTTTTGGGTGCGTTTTTGAATCTGCACATAAAAATAGTGCTTGTAGTATTTTTTTGAGCGTTTTGAAAAACGCATGCGTTTTTGTAGAAAACGCATGCGTTTTTATAACATGGGTTCCTATGGAAAACGCATGCAAAAACGCATGTACAGTTAGTACCTTTTAGTGCCATTCAAAAACGCATGCGTTTCCCATAGGAGCCCATGTTTAAAAAAACGCATGCGTTTCCGGAAACGCATGCGTTTTTTTTAACATGGGCTCCTATGGGAAACGCATGCGTTTTTGAATGGCACTAAAAGGTACTAACTGTACATGCGTTTTTGCATGCGTTTTCCATAGGAACCCATGTTATAAAAACGCATGCGTTTTCTACAAAAACGCATGCGTTTTTTACAAAAATGCATGCGTTTTTGGATATGCTCCAAAAACGCATGGGACAATCACACATGCTTTTTGGCTATTAGGGCATGCATTTTTTAACATGGGGGCCTATGGGTGCGTTTTTTACATGCGTTTTTGAAAACGCAGGTCTCCAAAAAAGCATGTGAAAAATGGTACTGTGACCCCAGCCTAAGAGTCAGTAGAAAGGGAAAAGACCCAGGATTAAGGATCACTTTGCAAGACCGAGATAATAATCCCTACCTGTTGATCCTTACCCCCAGAAGTGGATGAAGCTTGAAATAAAGGTTGAAAACCTAATGGAAAACAAAAAACTTATCATATCCCCAGAAAGGTTATCCAGGAGCTAGCTTAGGCTGTCTTCACATTGGTGTTCCCCTACGCAGCGTTCTGCGGAGGGGAACCGCCATGTGAGCGCAGCAAGCGCAAGCCCCTGTTTTTATTATGGGGACGCACAGTGCTGTGCTTGACTGCGCATGACCGTGCACACACATTCACTGCAATATGTGATTTGTACGCAGGCGGATGCCTGCGCACAAATCACACACTCTCGTCCGCACCAGGAATGCAATATGTCGCGTCCCTGGTGCGGACAAGAGTGTGTGATTTGTGCGCAGGTATCTGCCTGCGTACAAATCACATATTGCAGTGAATGGGAGCGAATGGTCATACGCAGTCAAGCACAGCACTGTGAGTCCCCATTATAAACATAGGGGCTTGCGCTGGCTGCGCTCACATGGCGATTCCCCTCCGCAGAACACTGTGATGGGGAACGCCAGTGTGAAACCAGCCTTAGGTTCCTGTTCAGTCTGCTTAACTGCCGAGAGCAGCAGACTTAAGGACTGCTGTTGCTGATGCAAAATTCAGATCACAGATCTGTCAGATCTAAAGACAAACTGTGCAGCTGATCCGCAAGTGTGGCTACAGGATCCATAAAAAAATCCTGAAAAATGTTGATCTGTTGTAATGTCATCCAGTACGATGGATTGCTCGGTGTGCAATACCAGAGGAGAGATAAACCAGGGAAGATGTAAAAGAAGGCCCTGACATTAGGGAGTGGGAGAAAGGTATCCACCTCAACTAACGAGTGGCTGATCCCTGAGCTCCCTAATGTCCCTATATGGCTTCTTCCCCTTGTGAGTGACCACCTGCCTAGACCCTGGTTACCCTGGACTAACCCTGTGTAGTGCTAAGACCAGAAAGACTCTTATTACTAGTATAAAGAGAAGACAAGGAAGAGGGATGAAAAGGAGAAGGCAGGAAGGATTGTGCCAGCAACCAGGACCTCTTAATAAGATCCCACCCAGATGACCTCTTAACTGTAAGGTTTCTAAAGTCTTTTTTTAAAGGTTACAGGGGGCAAGAGACATGGGTGACCACTTCCCTGAATGCAGCAGACATGCTGCATTCAGTTTGCCAAGCACCAGGGGGGGGGGGTGACTGGTCTTCTTTAATTATAATGATGTATATTAGACAGGGGGCACAAACAGCATCATGAGACACACCTTCACTTCAGTTGTTCTAACCACCATAAATCCTTTTCTGCCCAATGCCACCCAAACTAGTACCACATTACAGTTCATGGAAGTCATTTTCCTACTGAAGCAGTTCCATGTCTTTTCCCTCTGTGATTCAAGTTGCCAATATGGCCAGACTGAACTGTAAGTTACTTTAGAAAATTAAGGAACACCGTCTCAAGAACTTGACTTTGTTACGTGTTCTGCTCTGTCTTGCACCAGGATCCATCTCTCTCTCTGCACCTTGTCTCCTTGGCCAGTCCTTGGACCCAACAATTGCTCCGCAAATCAACCCACTCCTTCTCTTTCTAAGTTATTCTCTTTGCTCAGTCATGTTATCCTCTGTAATGGTCTCCCTCTCTTTGGAACGTCCACGTCAAATGGTTCAGCTGCAACTCAGTCCTGAGGTCTGTCTCTCTCATAGACTGGGCCTTATTTGTCCTTCTAACAGAAATTCATATTTTTCACTATGCACTGGTTACTCATTTATGAGCTAGTTCTAACAATAGGCTAGTCCTAACTACAATATATCGTAATATTGTGAACATTTCAATGTAGCAAAATGAAAACCCATTTTCCCAAATTGGTCTCTGCAATATTCTATAGCTGTGATCACTTGACTAGCAATCTTGTAGACATTAGATATATTCCCCATAGAAAATGTACATTTTGTGTATTTGCACACAGTCATTAGTACTACGATCACTCTCTTTTTGCTTTGGATTTTGGAAAAACTCAAACATGTCAAACATAATGAAAGTTGTGAGTGTGCTCTAGTGCTGCTAACATTAAAAGCCTTTCATAGCACCTTAATAGGTTTTAAAATGTGCATAAGGTAGGCTTACATTAGCATTCTAATGAAAAGTGCTTTAGTCTTCTCTATGCATTCAGAATTCTTGCATTGGTTGGCATTAAGATAATGTAAATTGTTTTATATGTTTCAAAAGCTGTTTTGCCTCTGTTTGCTCGTAAAAAGCACAAGCTGGAAGGTTATAGGAACAACCTTACATTTATGACAATTACTATTTTTATGTAGAATAAACATGGGGCCTTGCTGCAATAAATGTCAGGTAATAATGATAATGATCTCTCTACCTTTTGAAGAATCATCTTAGAGTTTGGAGCAAAGCAAACTGAAAGCACATAAAAAGGGGATTTTTACATAGTATTTTCTTATATTGTAAAATTGTAAAGTGAAGAATAAAACATAATAAAACAATAATACAACCACAATGCACAAGAATTAGTTACTAGTATATAGTTTCACATAAATCATTTTTATTTTATTTTCTATGGCTTATGTAGCTCCAACATATTCCACAGCAATGTAAAGAGGCTGGCCTTTTCAGTCCTTGTCCAATGGATAAAAAATATATATTGTTTTATATCTCAGAAAGGTTAAAAAAAAGGTAAAAAAATAATATTTATACACGGGTCCCACCAGCTCCCGTCCTGAGGTTTTACCAGTCTTTGCAGGTCTCTCCTTACTGATCCTATTTCTAAATGGCCAGAAATTACCACTCTGCCAATCACTGACTGAGGCAAGACTCTGTTGAGGTCAGTGATTGGCTGAACTTGAAATTCCAACCATTTTCTTTATGTCAAGGTAGGACTAAAAATTAGAGACCGGCAGGGATAGTGTAAGCATTGGGAATCAGGTGAGATCAGTCATTTGAATAGGAACTAATCTGCAGTATCTTGGAACTCAAACTAAGGGGTGACATGAGCATATATTCTCTATATACTAGACCAGTGTTTCCCAACTCCAGTCCTCAAGGCACACCAACAGGTCATGTTTTCAGGATTTCCTTAGGATTGCATAGGTGATAATTTAATCACTTGCACAGGGGATGATTCCATCATCTGTCTAATGATAAGGAAATCCTGAAAACATGACCTGTTGGTGTGCCTTGAGGACTGGAGTTGGGAAACACTGTACTAGACAATCGCATAGATTATGTTAATGAAACGTTGATCAAACTCTGATCCGAATTTTATCCAAATGTCAGCTTAATGTGATCGACTTGTCTCACATGAGAGAATCGTAGCACGATGAGGACAAAATTACTCCATCTTTTCCACTCTGTGAGTCTGTGGAAATGCTTTCCATGCACACCTAGACTTGTATGGATGTGCGCCATCCAGCCACTCGCAGCATGCTGCCCATTTTTTCTCATACTGAATCGACATGAGAAAAGTAGCCTTGATTGGCGCTGCCCTATAGCATAACATTGGTCTGAGTGCTATCCGATAAAACATTAGATCACACTTTTCTAAGTCATACTAGAGTGAGGTAACCCAAAAAAGTAGAATGTAGGGTGGCGTTCATCTTCAGACACTGTGTACATCTTGTCAAGTGTTTAACTACCAAGTATAGGATAGGCAATAAATATCATTGTATTGCAAATCCCTTTAAATCATTCTAAATACCTTTAAAAGGTTATTTATTATTAGCTGTTACTAGCCTATTAAACCTCTATACAAATTAAATTGTCACTGGAAGCTAATCTATCAGTTTTTCACTGTATTAAGGCCCCGTTCAACGTAGCAACGCACCAGCGATCCGGACAGCGATTCGACCTAGCTGGGATCGCTGGTGTGTCGCTACGTGGTCATACAGATGCCATATAGGCAGACTTACCAGCGTTGACCCAGCGGTGCGCCGACACCCGATGGTCGTTGGGATCTGTCAGGTCTCGTCCGCAGACTGGGGATCACTGGTGGTTGCCCCTGTCACACACCACGATGCAGCATGCCCTAGCGGGATATCACCGATCGAAAAATGGTCCATGCCATTAATTAACGATCAGCGATCTCACAGTGGGGGGGGTCGCTCGCTGGTGTGTGTCACACACAGCGATATCGTTGGCAAGGTCGCTGCTATGTCACAAAACCTGTGACGTTGCGGCGATATCATTAGCGATATCGCTATGTGTAACGGGGCCTATAGAGCAGAGGTGTAAACTGGGGGAAATACACTCAAACATCTAAAGAACCTTCAAAATGCAATCTTCATGTCCATGATGCAATTGATTAGGTAAGTACATAAGACACCAGTGCTGCAAGAAGACAATGCTGACTGCGGTACCATCAAACAACCAACAATAAAATAAACCAGCAAAATGAATGATTAGATCTAATGGAAAATAGATTTTTGTGGCTTTCAAGAAAAAGGAAAACCAAATGCAGGTTGCATATGACATATCCTAATGAAAAACCTACCTACTTCATACATTTCCCAATGCTCTGAAGCAGCTGGTCTTCTAGTCCCTTGCCAGTCTGTCTTTACTTTGTTGAAATGTTGACTGCTCCTGCCAATCACTGGGTAAAGTAGTCATGTGCCATGTATTTTGATATTTCTTTATTTTCTTTATTGAATATGCTTACAAATATAGATAATATAATCAGTATATATTTTGGTGTATAGGATGAAACCACAGCTCCCTGAGAAAATCCATGACATACAAAATACAGGGAGGTATAGCTCTTGGTCAAATTTCAACCCAGGACTCCAGCACTGAATAGTAACAGTGTTAACCACTGAGCCACAATTCTTCCCACTGGCCTCTGTGACCAGTAACTAGTCACTAATGATACTGCATATATCAACCCCTTACTATCTAATGCCGTTCGAGATGGATTCCAACCATGTATATTTACAATTTTCTTATTAAACTTCAGTCAAAAATGACAAACTATGTGCCAAAAGTTTGTAATGACCCGGTCCAGACTGTATATATCCCTTTAAGTAACCCTGGACCGTGAATAGCTTCTGTACCCTGCAACTCACTCCTTAGTTACCCTCCTACTGTTATATGGGCTTAAATTAATCTAAAACTCCTTAATCTCATATATTCTCCTGGTATGTGTTTCAGTGGTTCTATTAAATCACTTTTCATTTGTTGTGTTCCAGCACCATCTGCTGGTGAAATGCATGATTTATATTAATCTCACAATGTAAAATCTGACACAGAATTGAGCGTCGATTCTATTGGCCAGTGACCCTGTCACCAGGATCAATAGGGAGGAGCTGCCTCCAATCTCTGTCTAGACAAGACAGAGATCTGGAAAGTCCCCAGATTAGTCTGGTACAAGATGTGACACATGGCAGACCTCATGTGAGGGGTCTCCTCACTTCCTCCCGGCTACATGCCTGGGGGTCCATCCTTTTCTTTCTATCAAGATTTATAGCCATGCCTAATGCCTAGAATATTCCTCTGACTTCTCTAACCAAAATGGCTAAATACTCTTAACCCTTTTTATCCCTGGTTCCTCACTATCTGGATTAAACCATGCTTTCTCAGCATTAGGTCACACTAAATGTGTACAAAAGAACCTATTGCCCCACATGTGGAGGAAATTGAGGGTTAACCGCCTCACCGCATTTGTTTGCTAATTGCTTCAAGTATATTTTCTGCATGGACCGTGACAAGCTATGAAATGGATACAGGACACTAGGACTGTAAAAACTCTTGCTATACATCTCCTCTTCTACTTTTATGCCACCAAAAGACTCTGAACTTCGTTAAATCTATCTACTACTGCCACACTTAAATAACACAGGATCTTAAAGAGCTATAACCTTAATTTTGTGTCAGATTCTAACCTGAACTGTATCTGCCATGGGTTACCCATGTGAAATATAAAGATTTATTCCATTTTATATCTCCCCGTTCTGCTGAAGTAAAGCAGCTGTTATCCTTGAGACCGGTGTCTGTGGTCTTTCCATCGGCTTTGGACGCTGCATGGGGGTGGATAGCAGCGAATGCATAGCGCCCCTGATTACCAGGGCATTACAAGTTCAGCAGTGTAAAGATGACTTGTCACTAAGTCAATAGTGGCCAGTTTTTTCTCTTATTGTATTCCCATCGCTCCCCTGAGTATACTTTTTTGTTTTGCTTTTATCATAAATCCACTATACAGTTCTTTAGATCTAGGCCTTTTCTTTAGTGCCAATTTTGATGGTGTTTTCAACTTGATGTGGCTCTCAGGGTAGGAAAGCACAGTAGCCCTAATGGTACCTTTACACGCCGCGACGGCAGGCTGGATACAGCCCGCTACAGGCTACAAATGTAGCTTGTAGCGTCAATGTAGCCCGTCGTAGCGGCGTCTGAAGACGCGACGCTACAGCCGGCGACAGATACATCTGTTTATGGGCTCTGCTCGAAAACTGATGGCTACATCGCCGATGGTAGCGACCTGTATCGGCGTGTAAAGAAGCAACGGAAGGGAACTCTGGACAGCCTGCGATGTAGCTGCAATGTAGCTAAGGCGTGACCCTGGCTCCGTGTTACCGCGCCCCATGTGCGATCATTGGTGGAAGCTGCTGCATGACGATTGGTAGTCGCTGCATAGGGAGGCATATTTAAAGGAGCTGACGAGTCACACTACACAATCGCTCGAGCGTGCTATATTACTCAGCCTCCTGCGTTGCCTGCCCAATCAGGATGTTATTGCTTCGTCCTATCAGCGTACGGACGGCTCGTAATCCACAATTGTGGCACGCCTATGTGCTGTCCCTGCTGCACCAGGTCCGCCTATAGTAGCTGGGTATAGCGGTGTGTAAATGAGCTACAGCTGGCTACTTGAGACACCCGGCGATGTAGCTAGCTATAGATGTAGCGTGGCGTAGCGCACCTTGTCGCGGCGTGTAAAGGAGATGCGTTCACCGTTTGTAGCCGTTTGAGCGTGCTCGTGCACGTGAAGTAGCGCGATGTATCCAGCCTGCCGTCGCGGCGTGTAAAGGTACCATAAGAGATTTCTGTGAGCTGCGCCCCTTTTAGAACCCTATGGTGGGTTTAAAAAAACAAAAAGAAATAGACTCAGTACTCAGGGGAGCACCACAGAATAAAATAAGAGCAATAACTGAGCATTTTCTACCTCGTGACATGTCCTCTTTATTTAAATAGGCACTATGCTTTCCACAAACTATGCATAAATCTACACTACAAGCAAATTTAAGAAAGTTTTCAATTTAGCTTATGACAGTAATATGGTTCTTTCTCCAATTAATAGCTACTTATTACTCTCCTCATGTCTCCTGAACTTATCATTCACTTTGAAGAAAGGTCAAATCCTTCTTGGGCAAAGCAAGGCAAACTGCCAGCACAGAAAGATGCCAGGCTACCAAGCATACAGTATTAAAGTCTATGGAGTAGAAAAAAGGAGGAAAGTAGAGCAAAGTGAAAAAACAGGAAGGGCCAGAAAGACTGAGATCCAGCTACAGTTGCATTTAACTTATCCCATTGTAGTATTCACAGCTATACTGATCAATACTCCTGTAAAACTCCTGTGCGAGTATACAGAGCATGGGTGTACCCAGGATCAAAACTAGGGGGGGGCAAGCCATGGTCGTTCCGATTGTGCCCGCTTCTTGTACCATCACTGCGCAGCAGCACACGGGCCGCTAAGGGTCCCATGTGTTTCACTGAGCCTCCTGCGCCGCCCCCTGCGCTTCCTCTTACCACAGGGGTGATGCCATGCATTGCACAGTGGAACGCATAAAAAGCAGGAAGCACTACCTTCTCCTAGTGTGGACTAGGTGTCACTTCCTGCTTTTATGCGTTCCACTGTGCAACGCTCAGCGTCACGACCTCCTCCTGTATCTTCAATTTTGGGAAGCTGTGGTGGAACCAGGAGATGTAAGTACAGGATTTTTTTTTAAGGAGTACACGCTGGCCAGAGGAGTATGGGGGGGGGGGAAGGGGGTGGCTCACCGTGGCTGCATTATACTGTATGGAGAATTATGAGGCTGTACTGTGCTATATGGAAGGCTGTACTATGCTAAACACAGGACTGTGAGGGTGCATTAGACTGTATGGAGGGCTATATGGAGAACTATGGGGGTGCATTATACTACATGGAGGACTATTGATGGTGCATTATACTGTATAGAAGACTATGGGTGAATTATACTATATGGAGAATTATGGGGTGAATTATACTATATGGAGAACTATAGGAGTGCATTATACTGTATGGAGGTGCATTATAATGTATGGAGGCATATGAGGCTACATTATACTATATAGAGGATAGTGGGGTTGCATTATGATAATTGGATGACTATGGGGGTACCTTATGAATGAGGGACTATGGGGTGCATTATAATACTTAGAGGACTATGGGAATACATTGTAATGTATGGAGGAATGTGGGGATGCATTATAATAATTGGAGGACTATGGTGGCTGAGGAGGAGGACCATATAAACCATGATGGGGGACATATATACCACGATAAAGGCCATATTCCAGGAGGAGGACCATATACAGCAAGATAAGGGACATTAATACATAATGAAGGGGGAGAGGGGTCAATTTGTGAGTATAGGATTTAGAATGTTACACGGGGCCCATACATCTGACCAACGTGCACGCGGAAGGTGGGGGGCCTACATTGCGCACCTGTGCCCATCAGACTTATTGCGCCACTGGGGAGCCCTATGGGGGCCGGGGGCTGTATATGACATGGGCGGGCTGCTGTCAGGGGCCGGGTGAGATTAATATATTTAATATATTAATATATTTGCTCCGAACGTTGCACCCGGTCTTATTTTCAGGGGGGAGGCATACACACACAGGGGCATACACTCGCAGGGGCATACACTCGCAGTACGGTGGCTCAGTGGTTAGCACTGTAAATGGTGGCTCAGTGATTAGTACTGTATACGGTGGCTCAGTGGTTAGCACTGTATACAGTGGCTCAGTGGTTAGCACAGTATATGGTGGCTCAGTATTTAGCACTGTATACGGTGGCTCAGTGGTTAGCACTGTATATGGTGGCTCAGTGGTTAGCACTGTATATGGTGGCTCAGTGGTTAGCACTGTATACGGTGGCTCAGTGGTTAGCACTGTATACGGTGGCTCAGTGGTTAGCACTGTATATGGTGGCTCAGTGGTTAGCACTGTATATGGTGGCTCAGTGGTTAGCACTGTATATGGTGGCTCAGTGGTTAGCACTGTATACGGTGGCTCAGTGGTTAGCACTGTATACGGTGGCTCAGTGGTTAGCACTGTATATGGTGGCTCAGTGGTTAGCACTGTATATGGTGGCTCAGTGATTAGCACTGTAAATGGTGGCTCAGTGGTTAGCACTGTATGGTGGCTCAGTGGTTAGCACTGTATATGGTGGCTCAGTGGTTAGCTCTGTATATGGTGGCTCAGTGGTTAGCATTGTACGGTGGCTCAGTGGTTAGCACTGCGCGATGTCTCTGTGGTTAGCATAGTATGATGGCTCAGTGGTTAGCAGCACAGTATATGGTGGGCAGGCGGTTAGACCAGGATGAAGGCTGGGGGGTGAGCGCAGGAGGACGGAGGCTGAAGGGGTGAGCGCAGGATGACGAAGGCTGGTGGGGTGAGGGCAGGAGGACAGAGGCTGGTGGGATGAGGGCAGGAGGACAGAGGCTGGAGGGGTGAGCGCAGGAGGACAGAGGCTGGAGGGGTGAGCGCAGGAGGACAGAGGCTGGAGGGGTGAGCGCAGGAGGACAGAGGCTGGAGGGGTGAGCGCAGGAGGACAGAGGCTGGAGGGGTGAGCGCAGTAGGACAGAGGCTGGAGGGGTGAGCGCAGTAGGACAGAGGCTGGAGGGGTGAGCGCAGGAGGACAAAGGCTGGAGGGGTGAGCGCAGGAGGACAGAGGCTGAAGGGGTGAGCGCAGGAGGACAGAGGCTGGAGGGGTGAGCGCAGGAGGACAGAGGCTGGAGGGGTGAGCGCAGGAGGACAGAGGCTGGAGGGGTGAGCGCAGGAGGACAGAGGCTGGAGGGGTGAGGGCAGGAGGACGGAGGCTGGAGGGGTGAGGGCAGGAGGACGGAGGCTGGAGGGGTGAGCGCAGGAGGACGGAGGCTGGAGGCCCCCATCACAAGCACAGTGCAGCCAACTTTATCTTTATTTACTTTACATTTATTTTCACTCACTGTGATCCTCCGGCTGCTCTGTCTCTGCCTCCACCCCCCCACAGTCCACAGGGCAGCTGCACAGGCTCTTCTGCTCCCGGGGCCGGCACTGCAGCATGTAGCATTGCACACACACACATTGCACACCCACACACACATTGCACACACACATTGCACACACACACATTGCACACACACACACATTTCACACACACACACACACACACACACATTACACACACACATTGCACACACACACAAACATTGCACACACACATTGCACACACACATTGCACACACATTGCACACACACACACACACACACTGTCACTCTGCACACAAAACCTGGCTGCACAGCACACTGCACCTTCTTTCCTTGGGGCCACTCACCACCTGCTCTCTTCCGCCGTCCTCTCTGCATCTCCTCTGCCGTCCGTTCACATGACAGTGCTGTGCCGCCGGCTCCCGCCCGCTCCTCTGGAGTCTGACCCCTCACTCAGCACTCGGCCGGGAGACAGTGCTGCTCCTTTCACTCCCAAAGAGGAGGGGGGGCGGGGGCGGCGGCCGCTCCGGAGCAAAAAAAGCCCTGGTCACAGTACTGTAGGTGCCATGTGGGGTACGCAGTGCCACGCTCACCCGGGGCAGCCTCTTGGGGGGGGCACCTGCCCCCCCCAGCCCCACGCTGGGTACGCCCATGATACAGAGGATGCAACTTGCAGTGACTTCCCTTAATAAATTACCAGCAGTGACTTTCCACAGTCAGCAGGGGGACTCCTGTGCAACCACCATAAAAGGCTCTGCCCGGGCACGTCAGGGGCAGAGAGTCAAGACAACCAGTTAAGTGTGGACTTGTGGTGGAAGACATTCTGTTCGCTGGTTGTTACTGGCCGGGCTGATGGAGACTGTGTGCTAACTTTCTCGATTCAGAAGGAGCCTATATCATGAAAAAGCAGTTAATGTGCAGTGAGGAGAACACTTGGTGTCGTTGATGAGGTGATAGATGATTCCTGGCACATGTGAGGAGGCTTCTGGTGGCAATTTGGTCACCAAGGAGAATTGCTCTGGTTTCCTAGTGATTTCTGGAACTCTTGCGGATTGGTTTCCCTGAGGATTTTCATCGTAGCAGTAGAACCTGAGCTCGGGCACTGCATAGCCAACTTTTTAGCCAGTAAAGAAAAGACCTTGTTTTTGGCGACAAGAGTTAATTAGTGAATTACAACAGGTGGTCAGGCCTGTATGGGGCTATAGGAGTCAGATACCCAGGTATCAGTCTTGTGGTGGTGTACATACATGTGTATATTGATGGTAAAGAGACAAATATAAATTTGTTAGATAAAGTGCTGAACCAAAGATGAACCCTTTGATGCCCTCACTAATTTACACTTTCAGCATCTAGAGAGAATCCAATTGTTACTTTCACATCCAAGCGTCTTCATCACATTGTTCCCGTGTGTAAGGTGTCTTTTACACATCACTTTGGCATCAGTCCTTTGAATTGAGTGCATGTAAATATTTCTCATGGTGAAAAATGTTTGTACCGTGTTAGCCAGTAGATACAAAAATATATATTACAATTAAAAAGAAGTACGTAAAAGCAAGCTTTCAAGACTCTATGGTCTCTTCATCAGGCTTAATAATGACACAACCTCTGAACACACACACATATATACACATATACAGGTTTGGATAATGCAGTAAATAAACCAAGTTAGGTGAAGAATTGGTCAGAGTTGGGAGTGAGTATAGAGCATCTGGGGCAGTAAACATCAGCATCTAGAGATAAGAAGCAGATAGTTTTATGTCCTTTGATTAGTTGCTTCTTCAACACTTTGAGATTCCTAAATTAATGTAAAAAGAAGACATAAATCCATTTGACACATTCATAAAGATTCCCAGCACAGATCAGGATTACAAGGTAGATTGCAACTTGAGCTGCACCACAACCAATGTGGTGTACTTAATTATACAGTCATATGAAAAAGTTTGGGTACCCCTCTTAACCTTACTCTTTTTTTTGCAACAGCTATTTCAGTGTGATATATGTAATAACTGATGGGCACAGTAATATTTCAGGATTGAAATGAGGTTTATTGTACTAACCAAAAATGTGAAATATGCATTATTTCAAAAATTGACAGGTGCAAAAGTATGGGCACCCTTCTGATTTTCATGATTTGAATACTCCTAACTACTTTTTACTGACTTACTGAAGCACTAAATTGGTTTGGTAACCTCATTGAGCTTTGTACTTCATAGCCCGGTGTATCCAATTATGAGAAAAGCTATTTCAGGTATCCACTTGCAAGTTGTTCTCCTAGTTGCATCTTCTCTGAGGAGTGGCATCATGGGCTCCTCAAAACAGCTCTCAAATGATCTGAAAAAAGAGATTGTTCAACATAGTTGTTCAAGGGAAGGATACAAAAAGTTGTCTCAGAGATTTAACTTGTCAGTTTCCACTGTGAGGAACATAGTAAGGAAATGGAAGCCTTTTGTTTAAAAACGCATGCAAAAACACATGTCCATTTTGACACTTTCAAAAACGCATGCGTTTCCCATAGGGCCCCATGTTACAAAAATGCATGTGTTTTTGAAAAAGCACCAAAAAATATTGCTTACTGCGTTTTTGGGTGCGTTTTTCAAAAAATGGTGCATCATGCAGTATATTTTGGTGCTGAGCCAAAAACGCATGGTACATTTAGACATGCGTTTTTTGTTATTGGGGCATGCATTTTTTGCATGGGGGCCTATGGGTGCATTTTTACATACATTTTCAGAAAACGCAGGTCTCCAAAAACGCTAGGAAAATCTGCTGCATATGTGACCCTAGCCTAACTTGTAGGTGACCCAATACTTTTTTTTTTCCACCAAAATTTGTTAAGAATTTCTTTCCAAATCAGACAATGTGATTTTCAGGATTTATTTCCTCATTTTGTCTCTCATAGTTGAGGTCACCTATGATGTCAATTACAGGCCGACCTCATCTTTTTAAGTGGGAGAACTTGTACAATTGGTGGCTGACTAAATACTTTTTTCCCCACTGTATGTAACATACTTTAGCAAGTAAACCTCAGCAAATCATCGTGTTTCAAAAATAAATATTACACTTGTTATTTTACTAAATCGATTTATATCTTGAAGCAACTGTAAGGTGTCTGCTTGAATTATCTTACAAAGCAGATAAGGACCTCTGTGTTTGTCACAAGGCTCTGTTACCTAGAGGCGCAGTACATTTTGCATTTGATGCATTTGTGAGAACAAGGGGTGACATTGCTATACACATAGGAACAGTCAATATGTCATCAACATTGACAAAATGAAAAGTGACATACTTCCTCACCAACACTATATCATTCTCTTAATAGAAAATATAGACTGAAAGTTCTGTTCTACTTACCTTGCAGAATCACAGTAAAAATGGCTATTAGTCAAAATAATCAGCATCACTGCTATAGTGGAGTTAAATAGAGTTGAGCTGGGAGGATGACACATGATAAGCCAAGCACAATGTAAAATCTCCACTGGCAAGAGTAGAATGGATGGCCAATATGGTAATATATACTGTATATATAGCACACTCATGAATCCTGCACCTCTGTAACATTTCCAGAATCCACCTTTTTCTCTCTGTGAAAGCAACTAAATTTTACATGCAGTGGTTTTGCTGCATTGTTGACTGCAGTAAGGCTACTTTCACATTAGCATTCCCCTCCGCAGCGTTCTGCGGAGGGGATCCACAATGTGACCGCAGCACCGCAAGCCCCTATCTTTATAATGGAAGCGCACGGTGCTGCGCATGACCGTGCGCACCCTTTCACTGCCACATGTGATCTGTGCGCAGGCGGATGCCTGCACACAAATCACCCAGTCTTGTCCGCACCACGAACGCGACAAGTTGCATTTCTGGTGCGGACGAGACTGGGTGATTTGTGCGCAGGCATCCGCCTGCGCACAGATCACATATGGCAGTGAATGGGTGTGCACGGTCATGCATAGCACTGTGCGCTCCCATTATAGAGATAGGGGCTTGCGGTGTTGCGGTCACATTGCGGATCCCCTCCGCAGAACGCTGCGGAGGAGAGCGCAAATGTAAAGGTAGCCTAAAAACGTTATGCTCAAGACTCAAGTTTTTTGTAGTTTTTGCACCATTTTTTGCAGCATTTTGGGTGTGGATTACATGTGTGCTTTGTATACAGTGCAAGTCTTTTATTATTATTATTATTTTTATTATTATTATATATTTATATAGTGTCATTAGGTTCCATGCCGCTTTACATGTGTAAGGGCAGATGAGGGCAAGAACGTAAAATGACGACAATTAAATCATACAGGTACAGTAGGGCAGAAGATCCAGTCCACGAGGGCTCACAGTCTATTGGGGATGTGTGGGGAGACAGTAGGAGGGGGAGAGGTGAGGGTGAGATGGTGCAACAGATTAGGTCTCAGTGTGGGTTGTAGGCTTGAAGGAAGAGGTGGATCTTCAGGTATTTCTTTAAGTTACCCAGGGTAGTGGAGTGTCTGATGTGGTGGGGGAGAGAGTTCCAAAGTATGCTAGATGCATGAGAAAAGTTGTGAGAGGAGAAAATGCGAGGGAAGAAGAGAAGGAGCTCTTGGGAGGAGCGCAGATTGTGTGAGGGGAGATATCGGGAGACGAGGTTGGAGATGTATGGAGGGGACAGGTTGTGTATGGCCTTGTGTGTCAAGGTTAGGGTTTTGAACCGGGATCTCTGAGAAATGGTGAGCCAGTGAAGGGCTTGGCAGAGGAGGGAGGCAGGGGAGTAGCGGGGAGAAAGGTGGATGAGTCAGGCAGCGTAATTGAGGATGGTTTGGAGAGGTGCGAGGGAGGTAGCGGGGAGGGCGGTGAGCAGGAGGTTGCAGTAGTCGAGGTGTGAGATGATGAGGGCATGGACAAGTGTTTTAGCAGTGTCTTGGTCAAGGAAAGAGCGGATTCGGGTAATGTTTTTGAGCTGGAGTCGGCAGGCAGTGGCGAGGGCTTGGATGTGAGGCTTGAAGGAGAGGGACAAGTCGAGGATTACCCCGAGACACTTGTCGTGGGGGGCGGGTGAGAGTGATCAGTTGTTGACAGTGATGGATAGGTCAGGTAGGGGGTAAAGGTGTCTATGGAAGAAGATGATGAACTCAGTTTTGTTAATGTTCAGTTTTAGGAAGAAGAAGGATGAGATGCCGGACAGGCATTATGGAATTTTGAAAAGTATAGAGGTGATGTCGGGGCTGTACAGGTAGAGTTGGCTTTCATCGACGTAGAAGTGGTATTGAAGGCCTTGAGACTCAGTCAGTTGGACCAGGCCAAGGGTGTAAATGGACAAGAGTAGTGGTCCCAAGACCGAGCCTTGGGGAACACCAACAGATAGTGGGTAGGGCGAGGAGGAGGTGTGGGACTGGGTGACGCTGAAAGTCCAGTCTATTAGGTAAGAAGAGATCCAGGAGAGGGCTAGGTCAGTGATGCCAAGATATTTTAAAATATGAAGTAGGAGGGAGTGTTCGGCTGTGTCGAAGGCAGCAGAAAGGTCGAGAAGTAGGAGGATGGAGTAGTGTTGCTTGGTCTTGGTGGTCAGTAGCTCATTGGTGACTTTGGTTAGGGCTGTTTCATTGGAGTGGTGAGGTCAGAAACCGGATTGTAGGTGGTCAAATAGGAAGGAAAGGAGAGGTAAGAGGACATTTCAGAATAGACATGTTGTTCAAGTAATTTTGAGGTAAAGGGGCGGAGAGATATGGGGCGATAGTTGGAGACTGCTGCAAGGTCGAGGGATGTTTTTTTGAGGATGGGTGTGATTAGGGCGTGTTTGAAGGATGAGGGGAAGACACAGGTAATAAGTGATATGTTGAAGAGATGGGTTAGGGCAGGGATGAGGACTGTGGTGAGGTTAGGGATGAAGTGGGAGGGGAGTGGGTCGAGGGCACAAGTGTTCATGTGTGATCGTGCTAGAAGTGAGAATAGGTGATCTTCTGTCATGGAGGAAAAACTACTTTTGGACAAGGGGGTCAGGCAAAAGAGGAGGGGCTTGTGGGTTGAAGCTTTCTCTGATTTTGCCGATCTTCTGTTTGCAAAAGGTGGCAAAGTCATCGGCGGAGATGAGGGGAGAGGGAGGGTGTGCGGGGGGACAGAGTAAAGAGTTGAAAGCTTTAAATAATTGATTGGGGGTTTGGGACAGTGTGGTTATTAGAGAAGAGTAGTAGGCTTGTTTTGCGGCAGTGAGTGCAGTTTTGAAGTCGATGAGGGACTGTTTGTACAAGGCAATGTGTGCTGAGGAGTGGTATTTCTTCCATCTTCGCTCAGCCGCCCTAGACGTCCATCGAAGTTTTTTAGTGAGGTTGGTGAGCCAGGGTTGTCTGTGTGTGTGGATTTTGTTGTATGAAAGGTGGGGGCCTGGTTGAGGGCTATAGTGAGAGTGGTGTTATAGAGGGTGGCAGCTGCGTCAGCGTCTTGAGAGGAGGCCAAGTCTGAGAGAGGGAGGAGGGACTCAGAGAGTGAGTGGAAGTCAATGAGTTTTAAGGTTTCTGCGGGGGTGAGGGAGTTTACGGAGAGGGGAGAGCATGGTAAGTGGGAGAGGGAGGAGAAGGTCAGCAGGTTATGGTCGGATAAAGGGAGGGGTGAGTTTGTGAGGTCGGTGAGGGAATAGAGGCGGGTGAAGATGAGGTCTAGTGTGTGGCCATCATTGTGTGTGGCGGTGGAGGACCATTGGGAGAGGCTGAAGGAGGAGGTTAGAGATAAGAGTCTAGAGGCAACGGTGGGGGGTGTCAATGGGGATGTTAAAGTAGCCCATGATGATGGTGGGGTTGTCTGAGGAGAGGAAGTGGAGAAACCAGGTTGTGAGGTGGGAGAAGAAGAGGATCCTGAGGGGCGGTAGATGACAGCCAGTTGGAGGTTGCAGGGGGTGAAGATACGCATGGATTGCTCCTCGAAAGAGGGGAGGAAGGCAGAGGGGGCGGTGTAATTGGGGTGAAGAAGCAGCTGTTGGACAGCAGTTGGCCAACACCTACGCCGTGGGTGTTGCTGGGGCGGGGGGTGTGGGAGAGAGTGAGTCCGCCATAGGAGAGAGTGGTGGGGGAGTTTGTGTCGGAGTGGGTGAGCCATGTTTCGGTGATGCCAAGGAAAGAGAGTTTGTTGGGGATGAAGAGATCATGGATGAATGACAGTTAATTGCATACTGAGGGGGCGTTCCAGAGTGCACCGGATAGGGGGATTGGGGAAGGGGCTGCTTGAGGAATGTGTGTAAGTTTGCAGGCGTTGCAAGTGTTAGTATTGGGGAGTGGGTGTGGGCTAGAGGTGACTGTGGGAATGTGGTGGGGGGACCAGGATTAGGAGAAATGTCGCCAGCAAGTAGGAGGAGGAGGGAAAGGCTTAGGAGGTTAGGGCACGAGAGCTTACATGGCAAGCGGGCATGTTTGGAGACAAAGGATTGGGTGTGGAGGAAGAGTTCAGAGGAATGGGTGAGATGGCTAGGTAGGATCGCGGGAGAGAGTGTTATTTTGTTGCCAGGAGGTGGGATGGGGGGGATAGTAGGAAGTGGAGTAGGGTAGGATTGAGAGTGGAGAGAAGGTGAAACATTGCATAGGGATACAGGATGCAGTGGGGATGAGAGGTGAAGCAAGGGGATGAGATGCAGTTGGTGATCAGGTGTAGCTGGGGGGCAACAGCTGCAGTGGGGAGGAGCAACAACATCTGTGAGGAGGAGGTGCAGCCGGGAAATGAAATGGAGGCAGGGGTTGGGAGCGACAGGGGGACTGGTGCAGCAGGAAGGGTATCCAAAGCCGAAGAAGACCCAATCAAGTCCAGGCAATTGCAAAGCATGTAGGGATGGGATGCAGCCGGAGGACAGATGCAGCGGGGATGTCCAGTGCGGGAGAAGTCTTACAAAGGCAAACAGATACACAGTAAATGGTGATGAGATGCAACCAGGCTTCAGTTGCAAATGGAGGCATACAGAATCCAGATGAATTCGAAGCACATAGAAATGAGGTGAAGCAGGGTGATGAGGTGCAGCCAGAGTTCAGTTGTAGATGCAATACGAGGGATGAGGTGCAGCCAGGGATGAGGTGCAGCCAGGGATGAGATGGAGCCAGGGATGAGATGCAGCCAGGGACGTAATGGAGGCATGGACGTGGTGGAGCCAAGGACAAGATGCAGTCAGGGATGAGGTGCAACCGTGGATGAGATGCGGTCACAGGAGACAGTCACAGGGAGTGGTGCTGGGGGCCGCATGTTTGATAAACTTTGTTTTGTTTACCCAAAATGCTTAAAAAATTATGTAGAAAGCACAATATATATATTTTTTTAGCAGCATTTTTATCTTTTTCATTGCTTTCTATGGGTGAAAAAATGTTGCAAAATGCTGAAAGAATTGACATGCTGCAAAAAACAAGTAGTTCTCAAATACAGTTAGGAAATCAAAAGTGTGCGCACAAGTGTTGTGCATGAGATTTCAGACATCTTATAGCTTTTCCTGCTAATGGACACATTGGAAAACCATAAATCATTAGGTTTATAAGTGATACATATCTACAGCCCATAGTTCTGATATAAAGTCATCTGAAGTCACTATAAACTGTAAAATAATAATTACTTTCAAAATAATCTCTATAATTTTCTTAAGCTTCGAAAATATCACGGACATGACCTTTCATTTTTTTATACACAGTACAAAAATGTGCCCAGCTTTTACTGACTGTCTGGAAATTACTAGACAGTAGGCAACCCTGGATCTGTATCCAATATACATTGATAAGCAAAAGGGTAACTATGTTATGAACTTGTGATTTTCAGGATCCATATCTCACCGTCCAATATAGCTTTGAGCATGACACTACCTTCATTCTATAGACAATCATCTTGGCAATCTCATTCATAAATTTGACTTGCAACTGTTTAACATATGATTAGTTATGCATATTCTTGTCATGTTACTGGATAATTACCATTTTGCTCCTAAAAATCAAAATATATATTTTTATTATTTTGTTAATACTTTGTAAATTCACCTTTTGCTTTCAACACTGCCTGAATCCATCTGGACATACTCTTACTCTTAATCAGATTCAAATATGTCCCGATCAAACTCTGATCCCTGGTCTCTTCTACATGTTCCCAATATTGGTGCTCACTGATTGAATCACTTGGGTATGTATACAGCTTTCCCTTCAACTCTACTCACAAGAGTTCATTTGGGTTTAGATCTGGGGTCTGTTGAGGTCAATCCAGCACCTCTATTTCACTGATATTGAAGTAATACTTTGACAATGTTAACGTTTTCTTTGGGACGTTGTCCTGCTGGAACTCTGTGTCTTCCTTTTCATACCTACAGTACTCAAGTGTATGCAATAACTTTCCTTGTAGGATACTCACATTTAGCTTGGCATTGAGATCACCATCAATCCTGGTCCAGTATTCAATGCTTTTGGGTGTGAAACAACATCATATCATCATTCTTCCTCGACCAAACCTGACAGTTTCCTCAATTTCTTGATCTGCAAATTGGAGCCGACACAACTTATGGCGATAATTGAAGTTGAGGCTTCTTACCTTTTCTTTGGGCCACCATTGCAGACTTGCATGGATGTCTGTGATTTCACTGTCAATTACGAATCATATGAGCCACCTTCACTGCCAGGTTTGTCGCACCAGAACTGATTGACCTTGTCATGAGCCAATTCATTGACTTTGATATTTTGCCTGGATGTCCAGCTCTTGGCTTTTTAATGGATGGATGGATTTCATTTTATATTATTCCAACTGTCATGGCACTTATATGATGCAGTTTGGCAATTTTCTTGACCAAGAGACTACTATCAATGAGCTGAATTATGTTGAAACTTCTTCATGACTGCTCCTCATTTTGAACCATTGACCTCTTGCTTGGTAATCAACCTAAAAACACTCTGAACTACAGTATTAGGGAATGTGTGGAAAGGTTGTAATTTGTAGTTTACAGGAAGAAAAAGATTTTCAGTACACCAGAAACAAAACAAAATGCAGTGAAATGACAAAAATCTACATAATTACCATATTTTGCAGATGATAAAATGCACCAAATTATAAAATGTATCCCAAAATTAGAGGAAGAAAATAAGAAAAATAATTTTTCATGTCAAAAAAGGAGTCCATCTATAAATCCGAGTCATATTTATAATCTGGATAATTTATCAGGGGAGAGGCAGCATTTGTGGAGTGGAATCACAGGGACAGGAGGCATTGTCACAGGTAATGAGGCTGGGATGGCTCCCGTCTCACACCAACTGCAGCATTGCATGGAAATCTGTAGTAGCACTGCCCCTAGCTTCACCCTGACACCAGCCACAGCACTGCCCATGACACCCGCCACAGCACCATTCGTGACAGGGCCTTATGTGATACTGCTCCACTGCACGGCCCCCTAGAGGTAAGCTGCAACCAGAATATAGGACACTCTCTCCTCTCACCCTTTGATTTTGGATCATACACTGAACCCACATCTTTCCCCACTCATGTCAGCTGATTTGATCTGATTGGTGATCTGCCCGTGCCTGTAGATGCATTAAACATGCTGTTAAATTGTAAAAGCGCAATCTAACACTCCCCGCTCGCATCAAAGGCACCGTGATGTGACTGCAGGGCACTAATGGGTTGTCATGACAGCAAGGGTCAGATAATGACCCCTATCACTGTCATGCCTCACTTCCTGTGAATGTTGACTGAACACCAGAGCTCACAAGATATGATAATTCTTGCTGTGCAGAACTGTGCATCAGCACTGCTCTATACAGCACAAGTGATCAAACAGTGTAATCTGCAAGTCCGCAAAGGGGACTAGTAAAAATAAAAAAGTGGAAAAACATTTTTAAAAAATATGACAAAAATATAAAAAGAAACTCAAAAAGTTCAAATCAGCCCCTTTTGCCCCATTGAAAATAATAAAAAAAATACACATATATGGTAGTTCAGTGTTCAGAAATGCCCAATCTCTTAAAATATAAAATAAATTAATCTAATCAGTAAACTGCATAACTGCTTAACGGAAAAAAAGTAAAAATGCGCAAAGTACATTTTTTTGTCGCTGCAATACTGCAATAAAATAAAATGACAGGCAATCAAAATGGTACATCTACATCAAAATGGTCTAATTAAAAATGTCAACTTGGGACACAAAAATAAGTCATCACACATCCTCGGTTCCGAAATATGAGAACATTTTCAGAAAATGGCGGCAAAAGAGGAATTTTTTTTCTTGACAGATTTTTGAATTTTTTTCACTATTTTAATAGTTGAAAAAACTATATCTGTTTGGTATCTATAAACTCATAGCAACTTGAGGAATCATGGCTACAGGTCAGTTTTACCATATAGTGAACATGGTAAATAAAATTGTTGCATTGCACTTTTTTTTACCATTTCACCGTCCTTGGAATTTTTTTCTCCTTTTCTAGTACACTCTACGGTAAAATAAATGATGTAATTCAAAAGTACAAGCAAAAAACAAGTCCTCATATGGCTATATTGATGGAAAAATTAAAAACTTTATGGCTCTTGAAAAAAGGGAGAAAAAAATGTAAATGAAAAACAGAATATTGAAGGGGTTAATTAGGCTGCTCAGAAGAGATTTTTTTTTTCCATACACCAGATCTGCATGTGAAAAAATGCAGATTTTCAGCATGTTGGATTATAATTGCCTATTCAAGTCTATAGGTGCAGAAAAACCTGCCTCCCATACGAATTAACCATGTGCTTTTTTTCGGATACATTGACATTTTTTAATATATGAAACAGCATTTGCCCTAAAAATTTTAATAACTGATGATTTATAAAAGTGGATGTCATATTGATGACAGTTGAGTTGAAAATCATTAATTTTTTCTGGATTTTTTATACAGTCATGTGAATTTAGCCCAGCCATACTCTTCATTTTGCCAGTGGTCTAAAGGTACCGTTACACACTTCAAGGTCGTTAAGATATCACTAATGATCTCGGTTGTTAGGACATCTTTTTGACATCATTGGTGAGATGTCACACATATAGATATCGTGGACGATGCACCAATGATGTGGCGAGCAGCTATCGTTCTCACAACCCAGCGAACAATACTTGTTCATTGTTGTGAATAGGTGAAGTTGTTAACGACATCGTTATCGCGGTGTCACACACAACGATGCAGCAGGTTGGCTGATTGAGGATCGCCTGATTTGAGAACATGTTCTCAAATCTGCGATCAAAGATCCAGCAATTTATCGTAGTCGTATCTCGGTGTTACACGCAACGACGTCCTAACAATGTGACTTGAACGACTCCAAACCCGTGACGCTTGAGCGATATCGTTCACGATCTCGTACCGTGTAACTGGGCCTTTAGACTACCAGCCCTCATAATCTAAGTGTTTCCAAAACATTTCTCAGTTGTGATAGTTCTCTGTAATGCTCTTCCACCAACGATAAATTCCCAGTAAGGAAAGTATCTGATTGCCCAAAAGATACATGTGTTTGATTAGTCTTATCACATTAACGAATCTAATTGTTCAACATATATATATATTTATTCATTTATATAGCGCTATTAATTCAATAGCATTTTACATCTATTTCCCCTTGTCCAAAGCTTCCCTTAATGGCTCTCTCCGTATCTTATACCTCCAAACTGAAAACCTTTATCTAACAATATTTCCCATACTTCATGTGTTTAAATACATTTTATATACCTTCACAAGTACTGGCTAGTGACTGGATCATGTAGCTCTATGTGTATAATATATTACATACATATATTACATATTGTGGCTGGATACAAAATATGGCACAAGTATAGTACACAAAATTATTTTTTACAAACAGTTTAGTATTTTTAATGTTTGGCTTTGTATATGATGCCTCTCAATTGTAAAGTGCTGAGAAATATTTTGATGATACATTGCGCAGAATTATTAGTAGTGATGAGCGGATAGTGAAATATGCAGGATCAGATTAATCTAACTGAATACTTGTTACTATTCGAGTATTTGTCTGAAATACTGAGCCTAATGCAAGTCAATCAGTAACTCAAATATGTTTCTGGTGAATCTGCCAGAAAAATATATGAGTTTGCCATTGACTTGCATTAGGTCAGCAAACTCACCTGTAGCTGATCCTTGAGCTCCCTAACATCCCTAGGTTTGTCCTTTCCCTTACATGAATATAATATTGATTTATTAGTCAACGTGTTTCAGGGTGCCTGGAAACACCCTGAAACATGGCAATATTAATGATATTCTAATTCATTGAAATGCACTAATATATGTATATATAATATATATCACAATATCAATATATCACAATCTATTAAATAGAGAGTAAGATAAAATAGGAGCATCAATGTAACAAATTAACCACGGATGGGTACAAAGCATAAAGAGCCATATTTTAGTGTACTTTAGTATGCTTTTCTCCTGTATAAAATATCATATATTATTAAATTCAGATATTGGGGCAGATGAAATAAATGCTTCTAGAATAACAACAAGATACATTTAAACATATCTTATCATATCTTTTTGTTTTGTTTCTTTTTCACAGTCTTTCATAATTTTACCTTTTGCATTGTCATTCTTTTAAAATAAAAACCTAACCAAAATGAAAATCTCTATCTGGGCTGATAAACATTAGCACAGAACATTAGTACTCAGTGTCTGGCATTCCACCATGAATTGACTGGAGTCTACCATTGATTCTGCAGAGTGTTGTTAATCATCAATCTGTAGCTTAATCAACCGTACTTTAAGCTGAAAATGTTCTTACTTTTCTCTCCGTCTATCCAATAGTTGTACAAAAAACATTCTGCATATTTAAAGACATGTATATAGAACACTATTAAAGGGATAGTCAATGTGAAATTTTTAAGGTATAAAATCCACTGAAAAAAACTAATTTATATATGCCCCTTAAAGAGGACCTGTCACCCACCTGGTGCTTTGCAAACTGAATGCAGCACTGAATGTAGCATGTCTACTGCATTCAGGGAAGGGTCCTCCATGTGCCTAAAAAAAGACTTTAGAAACCTCACAGTTATGAGGTTGCCTGGGTGGGATCTTATTAAGAGGTCCTCTCAGCTGGCACGATCCTCCCTGCCTCCTCCTTGTGTGTTCTACCCCCTCTATGTGTCTGTTGTCGCCTCCTCTTCTGCTGGGTCTGTCCTCCTCTTCTGCTCCTGCTCTGTGTGACGTCAGGAGCAGAAGAGGAGTGTAGACCCAGCAGAAGAGGAGGCGGCAGACACATAGAGGGGGCTGAACACACAAGTAGGAGGCAGGGAAGAATGTGCCAGCAGCCAGGACCTCTTAATAAGATCCCACCCAGGCAACCTCATAACTGTGAGGTTTCTAAAGTCTTTTTTAAAGCTTAAAGGGGGGTTAGAGACATGGTGCATTCAGTTTGCCAAGCACCAGGGGGGTGATAGGTCCTCTTTAAATGTACTATTTTGTTCCCAGTCTCACACTTCAGGGCCACCAGAGGAAAAAAATGAAGATTTTTTACAGTTACCATAAAAATTATCACTAAATCACTTTAGTGATCACTAAAATTTTCAAGTAAGTGACTCTCAAATAAAGCAGGTGGGACACTTGGATGGGCTTGACTGGAGTAAAAGTTATAGTGGAAGTCAATGAAAATTCGACAAGTTTTCCGGAAGCCCCCCAGGAGGATGGGGAGGTCCTAAAATCTCTGAAATGGATGGAAAAAGCTTTCAAATGGAATGGGATTAGCATGGGACACATTCCTGGACACATCTATGACTCCCAAATTGCTGCTGGAAATAATGTTGTCAGACTATAAGGCTAGGGTCACACTTGCGTTGTGACTCTAGCATGACGGAATCGTGAAAAACTTAGAAATTTCCACCGCAGCGCATAGCGTTAACGCTAAGCGCTGCCGGGCAATGGAGCCCATAGCAACCTGCTGTTTACCTTAGCAGCCAGCCACACACAAAGTTCCAGGAAGTGCGCTTTACAACAGCGCACAAGAAACGTGTCCTGAAGCATTTTCCTGTGCTCTGTTGTAAAGCGCACTTCCTGTAGCTTTGTGTGTGGCTGGTTTTCAAATTACACATCAGGTTACTATGGGCTTCGTTGATTGGCAGCGCATAGCGTTAACCGCTATACGCTGCGGCGGAAATTTCCAAGTGTGTAATGGTTCGGTCATGCTAGGGTCACACAGCGCAAATGTGACCCTAGCCTTACACTACTTTTACGGACTGATAGTAAAACATACACAACCAAAGATAAAATCGAATTTACATGAGGAATGTGAAGAATCATTCTTTCATGTATAATGACTTGTATATAGAGCAAATAAAAAAATGAACAAAATAATGTTCCTTCTACCCCATAGGCTGTGTTCACATGTAGCGTTTTTGCTGAATTTTTGTACTTTCTCATTGCTTTCAGTGTTGAAAAAAGGCTGCAGAAAGATGAAAGAATTGACATTCTGAATCTTTAGAAAAAGCAACAGTTTTCTATTTCAGTCAAAAACGTTCTTAGTAGGGATGGGCGAGTATACTCGCTACTATTTGGAACTCGCGGAATAGTAGCGGTATTCATGTACTCGCTACTCGCCGAGTAAATTAGGATTACTCTGGAGTAGCAAGTACCGAGTACTTTTGCAGTGTATCAATAGAAACACTGCAAAAGTCCTGTAAAAGAGAGGAAAAGTGGTTAAAAAATAAAAAATTGGATACTCACCTTAACCGACGGCTGTATCGGGACGGTATTGATACACTGCAATAGTACTCGGAATCGCTATACTCGCAACAAGTTGCAAGTACCGAGACCTACTCGTTGCGGGTATAGTGATTCCGAATAGTACGGTACTCGCCCATTCCTAGTTCCTAGCAATGTTTTTAGGTGCAGAAAAAAACGGATAGAGTGTTTATTACATATAATCCATTTTTCTATCAGTTTTTGGACTTAGAAAAAAAAAAGCAAAAACTGATGCCAAAAACGGACCAAGGGCTTATGTGTGACCCTAGCCTAAGACTCATGAAAAAAACACTGCAAAAAATGCAGCAAAAATACAAGTTAATGTAGCCTTAATAGCCTGCCATCACTCAGCGTATTTCCACCAGTAGCCACCAGGAAATGTAATTTTAACATTTTATTTCCTTATCTGGGCCTGTTGTGTATGTAACATGGTCAGACACATCCTGTTTAATTTATGAAGGAGGGACTCTGAACCTCACAAAGCCTTTGTAGACAATGTAAGAACATTAAAAATTAGAAGGAAATGGAAATCCGATACACTATGTACTAGACATAAAGGAGGGCCACATGCACCTTCTGTTAAAATTTTTAGGTAGTGGGACTGTTAGACTCAAAGCCTATGCAAAGTCTGCCAAAAAATAGGAGGTACTCCAATGTACGCCAAGGTGACCCAAAAAAGGTGCAAAAAATGCATTAACTAAGTACCCTGTTATTGACACTGTTTTGCACTTGCGTTTTACTTTTACCTATAATGCAGAGTATTTTTAGACCTTTTTTATACTGTCTTTTTTTGTGGTATAGATTCTTGGTAATGTGAACACGGTTCTACAGACCTATTCACACTGTGCTCTGGCTCAGCTGTTAGTATCCATTTAGCTTCTTGTTATACAAGATAGGAAATGCCCCACCCCTTCCTTACTGATCCAGACACAAAAGTGCTGTTTCTAAACTGTGCCCATATTGGACTCTTGCCCTGCTGCATCCTACATCTTTAACCCCTTCCCGACCCATGACGTTTTATATCACGTGACAGTCCGGGGTCCTGGCTAGACCTCAGATGCTGTCAGAGCGCAGTTTCCTGTTGTGGTTGACAGGCGCTGCCAACCACAGCAGGTCCGCGATTCTGGGAGCTACAGATGAGCTGCAGCTCATATGTATCTCCCAGAAGCGATTAGACTGTGCAGCAGGGTGCCTCTCTATGGGGCAGTGTAAGAATAAGAATGAGTTAGAAAATAAAGTTTTTAAAAACCTGTAAAAACAAAAAAATATATAAAAGTTCAAATCACCCCCCTTTTCCACCAATCACAATAAAAGTATTAAAAAAAAAATACACATATTTGGTATCGCCGCGTTCAGAATCGTCTGATCTATCATCCTATTAAAACCGTTAATGAGAGCCGTGAACTCCGTAATGGAAAAATGGTTCAAACGCCAAAATTCAGTTTTTTTTGGTCGCCGCAACAATGCAATAATGAGCGATCAAAACTGCAGATCCCCCCAAAAATGGTATCATTAGAAACGTTATCTCAAGATGCAAAAAATAAGCCATCACACAGCCCCAGACCCCGAAAAATGAGAACTCTACAGGTCACAGAACTTGGCGCAAAAAGTCCGTTTTTGTTTTTTTTTCAAACTTCTGAATTTTTTTTCACCACCTAGACACCAGTAAAGGTATACATGTTGGGTGTCTACAAACTCATACCGATCTGAGGCATCACCCCGTCATGTCGGTTTTACCGTATATTGAACATGGCTACTAAAATACCCAAAAAAACAAACATGTCATTGCACTTTTTTTGCAATTTCACTGCATTTAGAATTTTTTTGCAATTTCCCTGTACACTATGTGGTCAAATAAATTATTGCATATGAAAGTACAACTCATCCCACAAAAATCAAGCCATCATATGTCTATATTGACTGAAAAATAAAAAAAGTTATGGCTCTTGGAAGCAGGGGAGCAAACAACGAAAATGAAAAACGAAAAATTCCCGTGTCATGAAGGGGTTAAGGTATGTTCACATGAGATCAGGTTTTAAATACTTTAGTTTTAGGGACCCTTCTGATAAGGTCACCTTGGCGTGGTAGAATGGCTTCCTATGTTTTTTGCAAAAAACGTATTAACTAAGTACCCTGTTATTGAGACTATTTTGCACTTGCTTTTTACTTTTACCTTTATAGCAGAGTATTTGTGGACGTTTTTTATACTGTCTCTTTTTTGTGATATAGATCCTTGGTGATGTGAACACAGTTCTACAGACCTGTTCACATTGTGGGAAATAGAAAATATCCACAGCACCTTGTGGAAACGGAACTCTTTGAGTACCTTACATGGAGGCGCACGGCCTAGGCCAGGGAGATCCACCCAGCATCAACAGCATCCAAAAAAAGTGCTGTGGTGGATGGAATAAAAATCTTCTGAAGATATAACTACCAGCTGTGGGCACTGACCTTCTGTTCACATTGTGCTCTGGCTCAGCTGTTAGTATATATTCTTGATTTGTTGCAGGAGCTAATATCCAGCGTGCCAGGGCAAATCACAGAAATTTAAAAAACTAAGAATCAATAATGTAAATATTGAGT
The DNA here is from genome assembly GCA_033576535.1 of Allobates femoralis. Classification (NCBI taxonomy): domain Eukaryota; kingdom Metazoa; phylum Chordata; class Amphibia; order Anura; family Aromobatidae; genus Allobates; species Allobates femoralis. The sequence continues at coordinate 741,072,941 of JARQOC010000003.1, read as the reverse complement.
CTTTGCATTAACGTGTTGTATTTTCCAATGAAGGTAAAACGCATATGAAAAACCTTTTATTTTACTTCAGTAACCATAGAAAAATCTGACTAAAAGTTCTAAAAACTAGAGATGAACTAGTAGTGACGTATTCTTAATTGCTATACTCATAACAAGTAGTTTGTAATATTTGCATATTTGTTCCAAATAGTAATATGCAAGTCAATGGGAAATGCAAGTAATTTTTCTGCTGGACTTGATGAAGAGGTCTGGGAGGGCTGTAAAAAGGAAGAGATGGATGGTAACATGCTCAAACTGCTTGGGAACAGTATGTAGACATAATGTAGACTAGGTCTGCATGCTGTTCTGCCAAATAGCTGTCTGCTCTGAGTGACATAAGTGACAGGACCTAGGATAGATAGATAGATAGATAGATAGATAGATAGATAGATAGATAGATAGATAGATAGATAGATACATAGATAGATAGATACATAGATAGATAGATCCATAGATAGATAGATCGATCTGGCTTACCAGTCTACTGAATTTGGTTCAGGGGCTGTCCATTAAGCTTCATGCATATTCACTGCATTGACCGCCAACAGCCAATCACAGACACTCACATTCTTCTGTGAGGGCATCTTTGATTGGCTGTTGCGGTCACGCTGCATTTCCACAATGTGCACAGTGATTGTGCTTGGTTGTATTAAAGTTTAGTCTATGGAAACCAACCTGCTATCATAGTGTGTTAAATAATTTAAAAAAAAAATGTGTGGGGCTTTACAGTATTTTTTAGTCTAAACCAGTGAAAGCTGGCTGGCAAAAAAATATGTTTGTGCTCCGTCTTATTTTTAATTGCCAGCCAATGTAAAACTAGGCAGCTGAGGGCTGGTATTCTCAGCGGGGTGAGGGCCCATTGTTTTAGGGCCCCCCACATTAAATAACATCAGCCCGCAGCCACCCCTGAAAATGGTGCATGCATCGTAGTGCTATTTCCAGGCGTTTTACCAGGCTCTTCCAGCCGCCCTGGTGGGGGTGGCACGCTGAGTAATAAGGGGTTAATACCAGCTTTATATTTTCAGCTGGTATTAAAAAAGTAATGTATATACAATGAAAATAAAATAACCTGTATTCAAATGGAAAATAATGTATGTTATCAGAATTCTCTGGAATTATGGTATTTCTAGCCTTCAGTCTTCTATTTATTTGTTAAATAACAAAACGTGGTAAGAGCAATGTTGTACTCAACACATAATGTAAATCCCAAGTAATCCACTGGCATTTAAATATATAGTACACTTACCGCAGGGACCTCAAACTTGTGAATAGACCCATGCTGGTGACTAAGGCTCATATCCACAAATACAATATCTAGAAACTGGAGGAAAAGTGGATTTTTTTGTGCAAACAATGATCTTCATTTATAATTACAACGTGTATTGAGTGAGGCTACTCATGTTTAGTTGGCACATGACCACATGTATGCCAATTGCATACTTGTGTTTTCATGACATTCCACTCTCACTTGGCACCAGAGAACCCTGACAGCATGCAGTGCACAAACTTTGAGAATTCAGAAATCTGCAGTCACATAGTGCCTGCAGACGTTCCTCACAAACCTTAGCATCCACTTTAATGCTCCCAACATAAATACAATTGTAGTGTTTCTTAACTTGTCAGATGGCACAAAATATTATTAACAAATACATATGACATAATCTTACAATTTATGGATTGTTACTTTTGTACAAAGTCAGAACAATAACAGTACATAAATACATCACCAAAACCAGGAGCAGTACAGGAAAACATAACAGGAACTACCATCAGTACATAGAAACATCACCAGAATCACGATTAGTAACAGACAAACATCACCCAAACCACAATCATTATATGAATAAGACAACGTAACCACCATGAGTACATTAATTAATCCCCTGAACCACTATCACTAAATGAATACATCACCATTACCACCATTTATACATAAATACATCACCAAGGTCACCATTGATACATGAATTATACACTAGAACTGTCGTGCCTTTCTTAGAAATACGTGCATTTAGTTTGCTTGAGACAATATATTGTTTGCTTGTTCAGCAATGATTTATCCCATAGCGCCACCTGTTGACAATGCTCATATCCACAAATACAATATCTAGAAACTGGAGGAAAAGTGGATTTTTTTTGTGCAAACAATGATCTTCATTTATAATTACAACGTGTATTGAGTGAGGCTACTCATGTTTAGTTGGCACATGACCACATGTATGCCAATTGCATACTTGTGTTTTCATGACATTCCACTCTCACTTGGCACCAGAGAACCCTGACAGCATGCAGTGCACAAACTTTGAGAATTCAGAAATCTGCAGTCACAGAGTGCCTGCAGACGTTCCTCACAAACCTTAGCATCCACTTTAATGCTCCTAACATAAATACAATTGTAGTGTTTCTTAACTTGTCAGATGGCACAAAATGTTATTAACAAATACATATGACATAATCTTACAATTTATGGATTGTTACTTTTGTACAAAGTCAGAACAATAACAGTACATAAATACATCACCAAAACCAGGAGCAGTACAGGAAAACATAACAAGAACCACCATCAGTACATAGAAACATCACCAGAATCACGATTAGTACAGACAAACATCACCCAAACCACAATCATTATATGAATAAGACAATGTAACCACCATGAGTACATTAATTAATCCCCTGAACCACCATCACTAAATGAATACATCACCATTACCACCATTTATACATAAATACATCACCAAGGTCACCATTGATACATGAATTATACACTAGAACTGTCGTGCCTTTCTTAGAAATACGTGCATTTAGTTTGCTTGAGACAATATATTGTTTGCTTGTTCAGCAATGATTTATCCCATAGCGCCACCTGTTGACAATGTTCCCACATTACATTATGTTTACTGCATAGTCTAATTTTGGTCCCTCCATGAATATGTATTCCCATGAGGCTGTGCTCTAGGCTCTGCCCCTTCTCCTCCAGAAGCCATTACAGCCTCATACAAGCTGACATCCTGGTGTGCTGACCCTTCTCTCTCTGGATTTCAGCTCATCTGCATGTTTCCCTCAGCATAGCACAGTCGGTGAGTTTATAATATGCTACTGACCACCTAAATGTACAATGTAGCTACACTGTTGTTTATCATCTTATTATCTGCTATTATACTTATTGTGTATTTGCAATATGGTGCAGGAACATTGTGTGACCTGTAACAATGTAATTTTATATACCTCAGATATGCTTATGTTGTATTGAGAATTTCTATTTGTTTTTTCTAGTTTTACACTTAACCTATTAATAAAAGTTGAAAAGGACCCCCAGCGTCCAAGTCAATGCATTGATGGGAAAGAGTTTACCTGTCTGTCAACTCGTTCTTCAGGAGTACAGAGTGAGGGTGCCAGAACAAGAACTACAATCCGTTAATGTCTAAAACTGTTGGGGAGCGGAATAGGAGGAAAAACATATGATGTCATCCAACGCTCCTACACTGAGAACAGCTGCAGCGTGAGGGTCACTGGAAGGAGGATGGCATATTTTCAACAAAGCTGAGGAATGTGACAGGGCTGCAGCCTCAGTCAAACTCTCTTTAACATCTACATCAATGAGCTGGCAGTGGCCCTAGAGTCCTCGTCAGCACCAGGACTCACCCTTCATGACACCCATGTGAAATTTCTGCTGTATGCTGATGACCTTGTGCTGTTATCACCAACTGAGAAAGGCTTCCAAGATCATCTGAAAATCCTAAAGGCCTTCAGCAGCAGTGCCAATGAACCAGAAGAAAACTAATATCATGGTGTTCCAGAAAAGAAAGCAGAAACCTGCTGGCCATCCTTCCTTTACGATAGACAACTGTCCACTTATAGAAATCAACAAGTACACCTACCTGGGCCTAGAAATCAGGGAGCTTCAAGCAAGTCATAGAGTTACTGAAAGACAAGGCATTCAAAGCCTTCTATGCCATCAGAAAATGCCTGTATCATCTCAAGGCACCAGTAACTGTCTGGCTTAAAATCTTTGACACCATCATTGCCCCAATCCTTCAGTATGGCAGTGAGGTCTCGAGGGCCTAGTCTCCTACCCAAACTGGTCAAAGTGGGATGCTGTGCCAATTGAAATATTCCATATAGAGTTCTGCAAGCATCTCCTTCAAGTCCATCAGAGCACATCAAACAGCACCTGCCGAGCAGACCTGGGCAGATTCCCTCTACGCCTCATGATCCAGAAGAAGGCGCTGTCATTCAAGGCTCATCTACAAAGCAGTAGTCCCGGCTACTGCCATCACAAAGCCTTCCTACACCAGGAAGCCCCAGAAAGCTTCCCAACGTAAAGTACCCAAAGTCTCCCAACACAAAGTACAAAAAACAACCTGACCAAGCCACCAACCTACATGGCCTGACAAAAGGTGAAATCCGGAAGATGGTGCACAAAGGAAAAGAGGAATATCTCGGCATCTAGAGGAACGACATAAACAAATCACAGAAACTGACGATATACCAGAATCTACAGAGAGGATACAAACTAGCCCCATACCTAGAGAAACTGTAAAACCCCAAAGAGTGACAGATCCAGTACAGACTGAGCGCCCACAGCCTACTCATTGAATCCTGGCAGCATTGACAGAACTACAAACCCCGAGAGAGCAGACTGTGCCAGCAGTGCCCCCAGGAGGCCGTGGAGGACAAGGCCCACTTCTTGCTGAGGTGCCATAAATACTCCACAGTGATGGACACTCACTTCAAGAGACTGTCTGATCCCTTCCCAGACTTCACCTCCATGGAGGAGGAAGAGAATCTGCCAATACTATTGAGGGAAGAAGAAAGTGCAGCGGCCATAGCAGCACAATATGTCAATGCATACCACAGACTAAGAGGAGATGGATATTCCATGAACTTCTGTACCCCACCCTGGACACGTCCCTATCCACCAACTAAGAGCCTGATATGCCATGGACTTCTATACCCCACCCTAGACATGTCCCTATCTCCCAACTAAGAGCCTGATATGCCATGGACCTCTATACCCCACCCTGGACATGCCCCTACCCTCTAGAGGATCCTGATAGATCCGGACCTCTATATGCCTCCCTACTCCCCACTCCCTACCCCCATCCCCCTATTTTTACCATTTTCTTTGGCAATGCTAATATGTACTTACTCTTGACAATAAAGTTCATTTGAATTTGAATGTCAGATCAGACCCATATACATTTGTATTGCATGAACCTACAACTCCTACTATGTCCATAATAATGGTAAGCAGTTACTGTTCTTAGTCTTTATGAGACTGTGAACCATACAGGAACTATAGTACTAATAAGAATTTTTCACTATCACAAATACATTTTAACATCCATGTACCGTACAGTATATAGATCTCTGGTTGGAGTGATGCTCTTTCTTTCCTTTATCTTGTCACTATAATGATAAAGACTTTTTACAGGCATAGCTCTGCACACTTACTCCTACTTTTCTCCCCCATACACTCTACTTACACTTTTCTCCTCAATAGTATGTTTATACATTTTCGGCCTCCCTCATAAAGTCTTGTCACACATTCTCCCTCTGCTAACCAGACTGTCTCTTCATATATTTACCCCCTCACTCTCCAATCTGTCTCCTCACACTTCACCCCCACTTCCCATATTGTTACCCCACCTATTCCCCCCACCTTGCTCATTTTCCAAAAAATCTCCTGATATATCCCTCCTTCTCCTGCTGTTAATGTACTCCTCCCTCTTCTCTCTATACTTATTCCTCATACATCCCCCTCTCACACCCTATACTGTTAATGCACTCATGCCCTACTCCCCATACTGTTTTATCATATATTCACCCCTCACTTGCCATGCTGTATCTTCACACATTTCCCCCCTCCAAACTATTTCCTCATTCCTTTCCTAGCTCACTCTCCATACTGTGTCTACTTGCATTACCTCCATCACGCACTATACTACTGTATTTCTTCTTACATCTCCCCAGTCCATATTCTTAATGCAACAATTAATGCCCTGCCCTCCATACTCTTAATATACCTCTTTCCACACCTTGCTCCCCCTACTGTGTCTTCAACAATTCCAACCCCCTCACTTTTCATACTGTTGCAACAATTGCAGAGGTGAGCATTAGGGAGTTGACCCACTGGGCCGAGGCACCAATCTCCACATGGAGGAGAGTACCTGAATAACTACCAAGTCTTTTCTACAGCCTCAGGTAAATACGGTAGGTTTGCATGAGTAGGTAGGAGCCCCAGAGGACCTCGTTACCCTGACGGCTGACTCCAGGGCTCGAGCTTCACTGGACAGGCAAAGTCTTTGGTATCTTGCTGTGGCCAGGTGGCTGATGGTAGCAGGTGCAGACGGAATGGTGGCATAGCTGAAACTGACAGGTGCAGCAGGTTTGAAGGTAAGACTGGAACTGGCTGGTGCACCAGGTGCAGGCAGGAAGCTGGGACAGAGGAACAGGTTAATAGACACAGGAACAGGATATAAAGACACAAGCACAGAAAAAGAGTACTGGACTGAGACCTGAGAACTATCAAGATGTTTCTAGGGCATAGACCGCATTACTCAGGAACCTCCAAGAGGTGGAATGTGCTTTAAATATTCTATGCTTCCAAGCCATAGGCTGACAAACACTTCCAGGTAGGCCATGCTGGCCTTTTAAGAAAGGAGTACGTGTCGCATGTAAGTCCTAAGCACGTACCCGGAAGGCCTATGACACAGATACAGGAACTGAGAGCAGGAGTCAGAAGACACCACAAGTAGCCACCTATTTGAAGTAGCTGCTAGGGAAAATTTGCATAGGAATCAGTCAGGTAAAAAAATCTATATGTAATTGATATCATTTTCTGATTCCTCTGGTGAAGCTGAACTATTCACGTATTTTTTTATTTATACTCCCCCTATTCTCTGTAAACTTCAAATAAAGAGAATCATTCCATCTGTCAATCACAGTGAATAATCACTTAGTTCTCTGCTGTCCACTCCTCAGGCTTAAATATTCATTGAGTTTCATCACTGCACACAAGGAAAGTTCAGCAGAAATAACTCATATGGAGGGTCTGTATCATCCAGTCTCTGCTCTTCTTGTATGAAGCAAAACAAATGTTCAAATAAACCCATAGAATCTCTGACAGACAGCACAGCTTCTCCTCAGAGCAACAAATGGAGGAGATTGCCTTACATAGGCGAGCTTTCAGATATCAGATATATGCCTGCCATCTCTCCCTCCCTCTCCAGCTTCCAAGATAGGAAAATGAAACCAGAAGTTAGGTACAGAGCAAAGAGGGGAGGGAATAGCCCAGGGAAGGAGTGAATAATAAATTAAATTTACATACTGTGGACTATTCAGCAGTGAAAGTAATGGACTGCACTAGTGAAAATAGATTCCTGCTGGGTGTGAAGATGCTTATAGCAAGAGAACTATAAAGGGTTTAGTAGCAATTTTTACTTATTCTGAAAGGTCTGCCCAGGCACTATTCAAGGGTACTATTAGTATCATACTAAAAAATTACCAGATAGATTCCTTTAATTTCCTGAGGAGCATTGCAGACGTTTAAGAGTAAGGCTAGGGTCAGACTATCATTACTCCCTGCGTTCAGGTGGTTCCATCTAAAACTTAGACATTTTCAGCATTATCGCAGTGTTACCAAAAAGTTAACACAGCATTAATTCTGTCAATGCAATCCTATGGCATTGCAAACGCCTGCTTCACACTTCCGGAGCTTCAAAATCCCCCTATTTTTCCAAGCGCATCAAGTGATGCGGGAAAACGCATTGCAAACGCATGCAAAAACGCATGTCATTTTGCAAAAACGCAAAATGCATGCGTTTTTGCAAACGCAACCAAAATTGTGGGCTGCTGCGTCTAGGGCTGCATTTGCAAAAACGTATGCGTTTTGTATTTTTGCAAAATGACATGCATTTTTGCATGCATTTGCAATGCATTTTGCATTGCATCCTGTGGGTGCGTTAATGCATGCGTTTGGATGCGTTTTAGCGGTAAAAACGCATACAAACACAAACGCAGGCAAATGCAGCCAAAATGCAGATGTCAAAAGCCCCTAAATTTTAGATGGAATCCCCTGATCGCAGGCGGTAACACTAATCTGACCCTAGCGTAAGTGCCCCTTGATCACAGATGACATAGTTTTAGACGGAGTTTACTCTCACTGCATCCAAAACGCTGTTTTGCACAGCACAAGCACAGTGAATGGATTTATAGAAATCCCATGCCCACTGTGCTTCTTTCTTATGCAGCATAAACTTACATGCAGCATGGCTTTACAAGCTGCAGAATGTCAATATATTTTTGCAGAAATGCTAGCTTTCTCAGCAAACTTATGGCCACTTTACACACACCAACTTATCTGTCCAACTTCTGACCAACTTGCTGGTTGCAGTGAAATCATGGACACATTGTTCCATTTGTACACAGCCACAAAATGGAGCAATGTTTCCATGATTTCACTGCAACCAGTAAGTTGGTCAGAAGTTGGACTGATAAGTTGGTGTGTGTAAAGTGGCCCTTATGCTGTACCCAGTATCCTGATCATGGGCACGTACAGTGCATTCTCCCGCAGAGAACACCAGCAACTTTGTAAGAGAAATGACTCTGCATCCAGAGTGGCGCACCTCCTGATTGTGAGCACTCACCCTAATCTCCTCATACTGGCTTGTCACTTTACACATGTAAAAATATTACCCCTAAAATCCTATTCTTGACCTAGAGTCTTTCCAGCATTCATATCATATTCTTTGCAAACCTTTTAACATTACAACGTACATATACCCCACAGTCTGCTGACCAAAGAGAAAGAGAAAATAAAAAAGCCTAAAATACTGTAAAAGACTGCCAAGTTTAGAATGATTAGACTTGTCTTTGAAGCGTTTTCAGAAGTATTGTACAGAAATGCAACATGAGGCTTGAAAACTTCAGGAAATAACAAACACTTGTGATTGAAGGCGACAGACAACTCCCATAAGAAACAGAACAAGCAACTTTGGGGCCGTTTAAAAAAGCACAGCTGCAAATGTCGCCATATAATTGTCTCCCACTGAGCAAGCCGCCACAGCGACAGAGTTATTTGTTACAAGTAAAGCCAAACATACTTCCACAAATTAACAACAAATTACTTTTCTAGCTGTGATGTGTCGCCGCATAATATACAAGGTCATTATTGTGCGGTACGGCATGGCTGTCTATTCATAATTACTGGGCAAATCATTTTTTTTTAACAATTTGATATAGAACAGTCGTGCATTTACAATGTGTGTAAATGAGACTTTCTACACATACACATACATATATAAAGTTTATACGTATGGTATATTAACTTTATTGTTTATGATAAAAGTAGAAGATAGTCTCCTCACCTCTTCACATATTTCCTCCTCCTTCTTACTAACTCCTCTCGCAATCTCCCTGCTTAACATACTGTCTCCAAGCATATTTACCCCCTCTCGCCATACTGTTTCCCCACACATTCTCTATTTTCCCTCTACTGTGTTTGCACTCATCTCATCCTAATTTCTCTCCATACTGTAAATGCATACATCCATCTCATACTGTTTCATCATACATTTCCCACTCCCCATACTGTGTCTTCACCCAACCCCTTCATCACTCCTCACACTATGACCTCAAATAGCACCCTCTTCCCTAGCTCACCATACTGTGTCTTCACACATCTCTCCCTCTAATACTATTTCCCTGTACATACTCCTGTATAACCATAATGTGTTCACATCCATCTCCCCATGCTATTTCATTATACCTCCCTCATTACTCCCCATACTGTGTCGTCAAATTCCCCCATACTGTGTCATCAAATTCCCCAACCTCTCACCATACTGTATCTGCATCCATCCCATCTCCATCTCTCACATTACTGTGTTCGTATAAGTTACCCTCTTGCTGTAGCCCATACTCTGTCCAAACCCATCCCTTCTCTGGCTTCTCTTACTATGTCTGCACCCCACCTTAGCTCATCATACTGTGTCCACATCTATCCCCTTGTTCACCTTACTGTGTTTGCACCCAATTCCTACTAATCTCCCCATACTGTGTTCACAAATTTCTCCCTCCTCTCTTGCTCTCAGTACTGTGTCAGAGCACATCTCCCCTTGCTCCCCATACTGTGTTTGCTCCTATCCAACCTCTTACTCCCCATACTATTTCCTCAAATTTCTCCCTCCCCAGAGCTTTCAACACTGTCTGACCCCTTTTCCTCTTGCCCCCCCCCCCATACCGTTTCTGCACCCATTCCTTATCTTGCTCTACTTGCTGTGTATTTAATTTTCTCCCACTCACTCCCCAATCTGTCGGCACGCATCCTACCCCTGCTCCATAAACTGTGTCCTCAAATTCTCCCTTTCTCTCCATTCTGTGTCAGCATCTATTTCCTCTTCATTCCCTATACTGTGTCAATTCCTCACCCTCTCTCCCCAAACTGTGTTCACAATTCCCCACCCAATTACAATAAATCTTCTGTGTGATCAGCTCCACCGGACCACTTATCGCCAATGTTCTTGGCTGCTCTATTGATCAGATAACCTGATAACATTGCCGACATTGTCCTGACCCAGAAGTGACAGCAATCAGGGATTCAATTGGACTCATGTCTGAAAGATGCAAGTGCAATTGATTGATGGGATCCAGAGAACTACACCTTCTCTGATGGCCACTTTACACACACCAACTTATCTGTCCAACTTCTGACCAACTTACTGGTTGCAGTCAAATCATGGACACATAGTTCCATTTGTACACAGCCACAAAATGGAGCAATGTGTCCATGATTTCACTGCAACCAGTAAGTTGGTCAGAAGTTGGACAGATAAGTTGGTGTGTGTAAAGTGGCCCTTAGCTGGCTCTCAACTTGAAAGTTGGTTCAGAGAATGACCAAATCCCAAAGTGAGGGGATGGAAAATGCAGCCCCTGGAGAGACACCTTGGACTGCCACATCGTGTCGCTCAAAGAAAATCCTCCTCCCTCCCTTCTGGATACACCCCTGCCTGTGAGGGTTACTGTTTTCTATCTAATAGCACAATTCCTATTCCCCTTCCCTTTGTTTTTATATAAGAATGAGAGAGAAAAATAGCAGACACATTTCATATTACAGTACCAATCATAAGTTTGGTCATAGCTGTTAATGCAATGATTTTCTTTGCTCTTGGTGGAATGTGCGCTTAAGGCTAGGGTCACACTTGCGTTTTGACCCTAGCCTAACGGATTGCGCTTAAAACTTAGATCTTTTCCCAGAAGTGCATAGCGTTAACGCTATGCACTGTGGGAGAACGCTGCCCCTAGTAACCAAATGCTTACCGTGACAATGAGCCACACTCAAAGCTGCTGGGAGTGCGCTTTATCAGAGCGCACAGGAAACATTGCAGACAATGTTTGCTGCGCACTGTTGTAAAGCGCACTCCCAGCAGCTTTGTGTGTGGCTCATTGTCACGGTAAGCATTTACCGTGTGCTCGGGGTCCACCTCTCTGCATGTTGGCGCTCTTTTCAGAGCCAGCCCGCATGCAGGGGTTGGCTGACAGACACTGTCATGCCACAGCCATGTTGGTTGTGGCATTACAGTGATTGGCTGGCCGCACAGCGTCTTCAGGTCTTTATAAAACCTGACCGCGCTGTGTTCGTCACCAGGGCCGCATCTATCATAAGGCAAGTTGAGACAGTTGCTTCAGGCAGGGACACCTGCTGATAAAATGGGGGGCGGCATCTGCGGAGGTGCTGAAGGGCCGCTCTATCAGACACTGCCTTTGGCAGCTCTTCTTCCCCTGACATCCTGCAGTATCTTACGCACTGCAGCACCGCTCTATGCTGGGGGAACCTGCACTTTAATGTGTGCACTGTGCAGCGGCTTTTACCCTCCGGGTTCAGCAACTCACAGAGGGGACGTGTCCTGCAGGAAAAGAGCACTGGCCAATTAACCTCTTACATCTGACTTTGTGACAGAAGAGCTGATTGGCCAGTGCTCTCCACCTCCTGCATGGCGCTGTCTTTGAAGTGAAGAGGTGAGAGAAGTCACCTCTGCTGGAAGATCCAGAGGAGAAGCAGCTTTAATCCACCAGATCACCACTCTCCTGCTGGACAGTCCCGACAGAGAGAGTGGGGGAGGTGCTCAGCTGCTGTGAGCAGGTAAAGCTGCACATGTACACCAACCTCCACCCCTGCAGCACAGAGGAGTGTGTCTCCATGTCTCTGTATGTGAGTTGTGTCTGTGTTTGGGTTGTGTCTGTATATGTTGTGTCTCTGTGTGTGGATTGTGTGTGTGGGTTGTGTCTCTGTGTGTGTGGGTTGTGACTGTGTGTGTGGGTTGTGTCTCTGTGTCTGTGGGTTGTGACTCTGTGTGTGTGGGTTGTGTCTGTGTATGGGTTGTGTCTCTGTGTGTGTGGGTTGTGTCTCTGTGTGTGGGTTGTGACTGTGTGTGGGTTGTGTGTGTGGGTTGTGTCTGTGTGTGAGTTGTGTCTCTGTGTGTGAGTTGTCTCTGTGTGTGATTTGTCTCGCTGTGTGTGGGTTTTATGTCTCTGTGTGTGTGAGTTGTGTCTCTGTGTGTTAGTTGTGTCTGTGTTTGGCTTGTGTCTGTGTATGTTGTGTCTCTGTGGGTTTTGTGTCTCTGTGTGTGGGTTGTGCCTCTGTGTGTGGGTTTTGTGTCTCTGTGTGTGGGTTTTGTGTCTCTGTGTGTGGGTTTTGTCTCTGTGTTTATGTTGTGTATCTGTATGTGGGTTTTGTGTCTCTGTGTGTGGGTTTTGTCTCTGTGTGTATGTTGTGTCTCTGTGTGTGGGTTTTGTGTCTGTGTGGGTTTTGTGTCTCTGCGTGTATGTTGTGTCTCTGTGTGTGTGTTGTGTCTCTGTATGTGTGTTGTGTCTCTATGTGTGTATGTTGTGTCTCTGTGTGTGGGTTTTGTCTCTGTGTGTGGGTTTTGTCTCTGTGTGTGGGTTTTGTGTCTCTGTGTGTGGGTTTTGTGTCTCTGCGTGTGGGTTGTATTTCTGCATGTGTGTGGGTTGTGTTTCTGCATGTGTGTGGGTTGTGTTTCTGTGTCTGCGTGCAGATTGTGTATGTGTGTTCGTGTGTTGGCTGTATCTCTGTATCTGTGTGGGCTTTGTCTGTGGGTTGTGTGTCTGCATGCGGGTTTTTGTCTGTGTGTAGGGTGTGTCTCTGTGTGTGGGTTGTGTCTCTGTGTGTGGGTTGTGTCTCTGTGTGTGGGTTGTGTCTCTGTGTGTGGGTTGTGTCTCTGTGAGTCGGTTGTGTCTCTGTGTGGGGGTTGTGTCTCTGTGTGTGGGTTTTGTGTCTGCGTGTGGGTTGTGTCTCTGAGTGTGGGTTGTGTCTCTGCGTGTGGGTTGTGTCTCTGCGTGTGGGTTGTGTCTCTGCGTGTGAGTTGTGTGTCTGTGTGTGGGTTTTGTGTCTGTGTGTGGGTTTTGTGTCTCTGTGTGTGGTTTGTATTTCTGCATGTGTGTGGCTTGTATTTCTGTGTATGTATGTGTGTGGGCTGTGTCTCTGTATCTGTGTGGGTTTTGTCTGTGGATTGTGTGTCTGCGTGCAGATTGTATGTCTGTATGTGTATGGATTGTGTCTCTGCCTGTGTATGGGTTGTGTCTGTGGTGTGTGGGTTGTGTCTCTGTGTGTATTTAGGATATCTTTTGAGTATACTGAAGTGTGTATATACTGTACACTTGTCCTGCATGCATGTTCTGTATGTATATGATGTGTACCTGCTGTGCATCTGTTATGTAGTATGTGTGTACTATGGACATGTAGGATGTATGTAATGAGCATGTGTTGTCCAGTATATGTGTGCTGTATACAACTATATCATGTAATTTAACCCCTTCATCACCTTTGACATTCATATACTTCAAAGGTTGTATCATTGCCCTTGATACAGGCTTGCACGCTGGCATTATACTATATGGAGGACTATAGGGGGTGCATTATGTTATATGGAAGACTATGGATGGTGCATTGTTTTAATATCGTGGACTATTGGGGTGCATTATAATATATGGAGGACTAATGGAGCCAATTACACTATATGGAATTAATTATAATATTTGGGGGGCTCTGTGGAGGGCATGATAATACTTGAAGGGCTATGAGGGCACCTTTATACTTTATGGAGGGCAGTGTTGGGGGCCATTATACCGTACTGTACATAGGTCCTTTATACTGTATGGAATACTGTGTGGGGGTCACAGTTAGAGATCATACTATGGCAGGATAGTTGAGGGGGTACAGTCAGGTCATCATACTTTGCAGGGGGAGGCATCACTGTGGGGGATCATACAGTGTTTGTGGGGCACGTTTGTTGGCATCGTACTTTATGGCAGCAATGAAAGAAGAATCTAGGGGCTTCAATTTTATTATTATTATTATTTATATAGCGCCATTGGTTCTATGGCGCTTTACCTAAGAAACGGGGGTAACAAGGGCAGGTATAGGAGGAAAATAACTTTGTAACGGCTACAAAGTTGAAAGAGAGTGATCCAGCCTGAGCCAAATATTTTTTGTGGGGGGAAGGGCCCAATTCAATTAGAGCTTCGGCTATTGGACCCCATGATTTCTATGATGCAGGATGCATTGTCCCTCTGCTGCAGGACTGATTGGCCATAACTTACACACCACGTCCAATGCCTCCCCTCGGTACATACAGGCATCCAGCCATGCTTCTCTTGAGTGGTTGTTGCTCGGTGGCACTCGTCCCCCTTCCCACTCCCACATCCCTTACTCAACTCAATAGGAAAGCCCCCGCTATTAGCTCTGGACAGCCTCATGTGCTGCGCTTGTGATTGGCTTTAGCACGATGCAGTAGAAAAGGAAATACCGGGCACCTACCGGAATCAGGCTTAGAAAGTCTTCCTTGGCTTGAGGAATGCAATCCTGGATCAGGGTGCCTCTCGGAGCACGGTGTTGCACGCCAGTATGGGAGAAATCCAAATATCCATGAAAGAAAAAGCCAGGCGGCACTCACTGAATTTTAGAGATCCTTTTATTCGTCTAGTAATTCACAGGACATAATCACGTGGGGGGAGGTAGTGGGGAGCACGGACGACGGCTGCCTTTTCGCAGAGCAGTGCCGCTTCAACAGGTCCAGGAACCCGGATCTCTAAAACTCAGTGAGTGCCGCCCGACTTTTTCCTTCCTGGATATATGGATATATGGATATATATACATACATATTATATATATATATATATATATATATATATATATAAAATGTATGTATACAGGGTGGGCCATTTACGAAGCGCCTAAATAAAATGGGAATGGTTGGTGATATCAACTTCCTGTTTGGCGGCCGTCACACGCTACAATATCGTGAGCGATATTGTAAGCGATCACGTGCACGCGCGATCGCTAACAATATCGCTCACATCGCTGGTGAGCTGTCACACAGGCAGACTCACCAGCGATGTGGGCCAGCGAGATCGCTGGTAACTATGGTACACATCGGGTTACTAGGCGCCGCACGGCGCGTAGTAACCCGACGTTTACCATAGATACCATCTCCCAGCATAGGCTCTGCCGCTGGGAGATCGTTCATCGTGGTGTCATACACCACGATGAAGCAGATTGAACAAGCGTTTATCGCTTGATATGAGCTCCGGCTCTCATATCTGCGATGTCACGATCAAGCGATTTTACATTGTAAAATCGCTCGATTGCACGCAGCGATGCACAAACGATATCGCTTAAGCGATCAAAAAGCAGATCGCTTACACGATATCGTTCGCAATATTGAATCATGTGACGGCCGCCTGTGTGGCATATTAGTATATGGGAGGGGGAAAACGTTTCCAGATGGGTGGTGACCATGGCTGCCATTTTGAAGTTGGTCATTTTGGATCCAACTTTATTTTTTTTAATGTGAAGAGGGTCATGTGGCACATCAAATTATTGAGAATTTCATAAGAAAAACAATGGCATGCTTGGTTTTACCGTAACTTTATTCTTGAGTTATTTACAAGTTTCTCCTTGTTTACATTGACATGTTGCTGAGGTTAACACGTGAGGAATGGATAGAAATTGTGTTGATGTCTGGTGAACGGGGTACCCATGTCATTGCAGCAGATTTCAATGCAATACACCCTACACCCACCCATCTCCCATGCTACAGTTAGCAAACTGCTTGCAAAATTTTGTGAAACAGGTTCAGTGTTGGATTTGCAAAAAAATGAACGCATGAAAACTGTCACTAATGAAGAAACATCAGTGGCTGTCCTAGCTTTATTCAGCAAGAGCCCACAGCGTAGCACTCGCTGCATGTCACTGGATAATGGCATCAGTGCAACATCCCTTACGCAGATATTAGCTACATCCCTCCAAGACTGTTGGAACACAAAACTTGATGGTATGTGTGGTATATGGGGTACAAAGATAGTGGGGCCTTTCTTCATCAATGTAGACCTCAATGCCACTGGATATCTGAAATTGCTACACTAAAGATGGCACGTTCCCTGAGTTTTTCCAACAAGATGGCGCACCACCACATTATGGTGTCAGATCCGAGCATTCCTACATGAACAGTTTCCTGGAAAGTGGATTGGTCATTGTGGGCCAGTTGAATGGCCACCAAGGTCTCCTGATCTGACCCCTTAGACTTTTAATTTTGGGGTCATCTGAAGGCAATTGTCTATGCTGTGAAGATACGAGATGTGTAGCATCTGAAACAACGGATACTGAAAGCCTGTGCTAGCATTTCTTCTGCGGTGCTGCTATCAGTGTGTCCAGAGTGGGAGAAGAGGGTTGCATTGACAATCCAACACAATGGGCAGCACTTTGAACACATTTTATAAGTGGTGATAAATTTGTAATTCACTCAGGAAAGAATAAAGTTACGTTAAAACCAAGCACATCTTTTTTTTCTTATGAAATCTTCAATAAGTTTGATGTGTCACATGACCCTCCTCCCTTTGAAAAAAATTAAGTTGGATCGAAAATGGCCGACTTCAAAATGGTCGCCATGGTCACCACCCATCTGGAAAAGTTTTCCCCCTCCCATATACTAATGTGCCACAAACAGGAAGTTGATATCACCAACCATTCCCATTTTATTTAAGTGCATCCATATAAATGGCCCACTCTAGGGGGCCTCAGCACTGCACGGACTGATTGCTTGTGTTATGTATAGAGGCTTCAGGACAAATGATCACTTTCTGCCAGTGACGTTACTCGGGCATCGCTGGGAGGAGGTGAGTCAGGTCATCAGCCGACCACGCGTTTTCATGGCAACACATCGAGGCCGCGTGATCACATCAGAGGGCCACCCATGCTGGAGGGGAACAGCGCAACCACTGCTGCAGTGCTTTAGAACGCATTATGCAATCTAAAGGGTTAACGCTGTGAGCTGCACATGTTGGCTGATTAGATCAGCTGTCATGTGCAGGGAATAGGGCGAGCTTAGCGCGTGAGCTCGCATCAATGGGAGTGAGGCAGCCTATGGCATACATATACACCCTTCATCGCGAAGGGGTTAAAGCGGCTTCTCAGTGAATGGCAGTCGTCATCACAGAAGGGGTAATAACGTCCTGATCAGGGGGCGATCCACAATCTGGGCAGCAGATTGGGAAGGTTTTATCATGGATGGGGCACTTTTAATCCTGTTTCAAGATGGAACCAAAAGTTGAGCGAACAACTAACGTTCCATTCATTCTCCATAGGCCACCACATAGCAAATGGATGGACTGGTAGTCAAGCATAAGCAGTGATTAACTCCTTCACGACCAAGGACGTAATGGCATGTCCTTGGTCATTTCCCGCCCCTTAATCCGAGCTCATGCGGGAGCTCACATTCTCCTCCCACATCTCAGCTGGTCTCATCAGCTGTGATGTGTAGCTAAGAGCACCGATCGGATCAGAGATCACTGACAGCACGAACCAAAGCACCGCGGCGGGGATTGCGCCGCTCCTCACTGGTATCGGAGGTCCCCTGATGCGATCACGGGAACTCAGTGCTTTACCTGGACATCCCGGGGTCCTGTAATGACCTCAGAAGCTGTTCTGATTCACTTCCTGCTGGCGATGACCCAGGGACATCATCGGCAGGAAGTGACCATTTCCCGTGTCTTCTGATGAGCAGCAGCTCATCGGAAGACAAGAGAAGCCAACGGATAGTGGATAACTGAGGCCCCCTAGTGGGCTATGTAAAATAAAGAAAAAAAAAAATTTCCAATTATGTATAAAAAAGCCCCTAAAATTTCAAATTACATCCCCCTTTCGCCCCACTGAAAAGAAAGCTATTAAAAAAAAATTAAAAAACACATATTTGGTATCATCGCGTTCAGAAACGCCCGATCTATCAAAATATAAAATCAATCGGTAAACTGCGTAGAAGGAAAAAGTCCAAACTCCAAAATTACGTGTTTTTTCTCGCTGCAACATTGCGATAAAATAAAATAACGGGCGATCAAAACATCACATCTACCCAATAATAGTATCATTAGAAACGTCAGCTCGAGACACAAAAAATAAGCCGTCACACAGTCACAGATCCCGAAAAATGAGAATGCTGCAGGGCGCGGAACATTCAGAATTCTTTTTCTTTAAAAACTTCAGAATTTTTTTTCATCACTTAGATAACAATAAAAGTAACATGTTTGGTATCTACGAACTCATACTGACCCGAGGCATCATACCATCACGTCAGTTTTACCATATAGTGACCATGGTGAATAAAAAAACTAAAAAAAAGTGTAATTGCACTTTTTTTGCAATGTCATCGCACTTGGAACTTTTTTCCTGCTTTTCAGTACACTATATGCTAAAATAAATTATTTTGTTCAAAAGTACAACTTGTCCCGCAAAAAGCAAGCCCCCATATGTCTATATTGACAGAAAAATAAAAAAAAGTTATGGCTCTTGGAAGAAGAGGAGGACAAAACAATAAATGGAAAATCGCCCAGGGATGACGGGGTTAAAAAAAACTTGTGGATACGTTCACCGGACAACCCCTGTAAAGGAATCTTACACAATGATCAAATACTGTCATCCACTTATGAAACTAATTTATATTCACATTCACCATGTTGGAGTGAATATAGTATCAGGCAGTTCTGATGACATCATAGATTCTGAATGACATCACAGATGATATAGAATGTGCAGAGATCTGCTCCGGAGCCAGCTTGTGCCACTTGGACCTGACAGCCTGGAGGAGACGGGTCCAGGTAGGGAGCTCTCCACTATTAGGGTGTGTTAAAGGGGGTCTGGTTATTATTACCGTGATCCTGAAGTGGCAATAATTATCCTGTGCAATATCTATAACTATTTTGCCATTGCACAATTATCAACATAAAGTCTTTCTGTTGCTTTCAATACCATCTATGAGAAGACTCATCACACTTTGTTATAATAAAGTATAACAAGTTTATTCCTCAACACAATTAAGCTAAATCACAATATAACACAGTTACAATATAATAGTAACAATTAAACCCACAGTTTCCTAACTATACAACCCACTCACATTAACTAAGCATAATAAAACCCACCTAACTAATAAACTATCCCTATATATGGATAGATTTATGGAGGGAAATGGTAAGATACTCAGCCATGTGTTTCGGGTCCTTCCTCATGCTGATCAAACTTCCAAGAGAGAGAGCGACCTCCTGTCTCAGAGTTATTATTATTATTATTTATTTATATAGCGCCATTAGGTTCCATGGCGCTTTACATGAGGATGATGGAGACAAGAACAAGTTCACTAAATCTAGGTGATCAGGACGTACAGGTACAGGAGGGGCAGGGACCCTGTCGACGAGGGCTCACAGTCTATGAGGGGTGGGTTAGGATACAGTAGGATGGGGGAATGTCAGGTATGGGGCGT
Organism: Allobates femoralis; assembly: GCA_033576535.1. Classification (NCBI taxonomy): domain Eukaryota; kingdom Metazoa; phylum Chordata; class Amphibia; order Anura; family Aromobatidae; genus Allobates; species Allobates femoralis. The sequence goes on along the minus strand of JARQOC010000003.1, from coordinate 741,053,070 downwards.
TCGCCTGGGTCTCATGGCAGGTTGTAGGCTTGACGGAACAAGTGAGTCTTCAGGTGACACTTGAAGCTACTCAGGGTAGGAGAGTGTCTGACGTGTTCGGGTAGGGAGTTCCAGAGTAAGGCAGATGCCCGGGAGAAGTCCTGGACTCGGTTGTGCGAAGAGGTGATGAGGGGGGAGCAGAGGAGGAGTTCTTGGGAGGAGCGGAGGTTGCGTGAGGGTAGGTATCGGGAGACCAGGTCGGAGATGTATGGTGGAGCCAGGTTGTGTATGGCTTTGTAACCCATGGTTAGTGTTTTGAATTGGGATCTCTTGGAGACGGGGAGCCAGTGAAGGGCTTGGCAGAGGGGGGAGACAGGGGAGTAGCGGGAGGACATATAGATGAGTCGGGCAGTGGAGTTGAGGATAGACTGGAGAGGTGTGAGGGAGTTAGCCGGGAGGCCATTGAGAAGGAGGTTGCAGTAGTCAAGGCGGGAGATGATAAGAGCATGGATGAGTGTTTTAGCGGTGTCGTGGGTGAGGAAGGAGCGGATCCGTGAGATGTTCTTGATCTGGAGCCGGAGGGATGTGGTGAGGGCCTCAATGTGGGGTTTGAAGGATAGGGAGGAGTCAAGGATTACCCCGAGGCACTTGGCTTGGGGGACTGGGGAGAGGGGGCAGTCGTTGACGCAGATGGATAGGTTGGGAGGTGGGGTGGAATTTCTTGGGGGGAAGACTATGAATTCAGTTTTGTCCATGTTGAGTTTAAGGAAGCGAGCAGAGAAGAAGGATGAGATGGCGGAAAGGCATTGAGGGATTTTCGAGAGTAGGGAGGTGATGTCAGGGCCGGACAGGTAGATTTGGGTGTCGTCGGCGTAGAGGTGGTACTGGAGGCCATGGGACTAGATGAGTTGCCCTAGGCCGAGAGTGTAAATGGAGAAAAGTAGGGGTCCAGGACCGAACCTTGGGGGACTCCGACAGAAAGGGGGTAGGGTGAGGAGGAGGTGTGGGAGTGGGAGACGCTGAAGGTCCGGTCCGCTAGGTATGAGGAGATCCAGGAGAGGGCAATGTGGGTGATGCCAAGGGATTCCAGGATCCGGAGAAGGGAGTGGTCAACCATGTCGAAGGCGGCAGACAGGTCAAGGAGTAGCAGGATGGAGTAGTGGTGTTTGTTCTTGGCGGTCAGTAGGTCGTTGGTGACTTTGGTCAGGGCTGTTTCGGTGGAATGGAGGGGTCGGAAGCCGGACTGTAGGCGGTCCAAGTGGAAGGACGAGGAGAGGTGAGAGGACAGTTCGGAGTGGACGTGTTGTTCAAGTAGCTTAGAGGCGAATGGGAGAAGAGATATGGGGCGATAGTTAGAGACAGAGGTAGGGTCAAGTGAGGTTTTTTTTAGGATGGGCGTGATTAGGGCGTGTTTGAAGGCCGAGGGGAAGGTACCAGTGCTAAGTGAAAGGTTAAAGAGGTGGGTGAGGGCTGGGATGAAAATGGAGGTGTGGTTGGGAATGAGGTGGGATGGGAGCGGGTCGTGGGCGCTGGTGGTGAGGTGTGATTTTGACAGGAGGGAGGAGAGTTGGTCTTCAGTTATGGGGGGGAAGTGGCTGATGGAGGAGGAGGGCAGTGTAGGTGGGAAGGGGAGGTGTGGGGATAGTGGACCGAAGCTGCTTCTGATCTTGTCGATCTTCTCCTTGAAGAAGGTCGCAAAGTCTTCAGCAGAGATGAGGGGAGAAGGGGGAGGAGCAGGTGGGCGAAGTAAGGAGTTGAAAGTTTTGAAGAGCTGTTTGGGGTTGTGGGACAGAGAGGTTATAAGGGATGCGAAGAACACTTGCTTGGCGGTAGCGAGTGCCGTCTTGAAGTCAGTGATGGATTGCTTGAACAGAGCAAAGTGCTCGGGGGTGTGAGACTTTTTCCATCTCCTCTCGGCGACTCTGGACGCCCGTCTCAGGTTTTTAGTGAGGGTGGGGTGCCAGGGTTGCCTGTTAATGCGTGGAGCATGGAGAGTGAGGGGGACGGCTAGGTCGAGAGCGTTCGTTATGGTGGTGTTGTATAGGGTGGTGGCAATGTCAATGTCGTCAGCGCAGGGTAGGTCGGTGAGAGGGAGGAGTGATTCAGAGAATAAAGGAAGATCAAGATCTTTTAGGTTTCGGCGAGGGTGATCAAGTTTGCGGAGAGGGGGTAGTGTGGCAGGGGAGGAGAGGGCGGAGAAGGTCAAGAGATGGTGGTCGGACAGTGTGAGTGCCGAGGTTGTGAGGTTAGAGAGGGAGCAAAGGCGGGTAAAGATGAGGTCAAGCGTGTGGCCTTGTTCGTGGGTGGGAGAGGAGAACCATTGGGAGAGCCCTAGGGAAGTGGTCAAGGAAAGAAGGTTGGAGGCGGCTGGGCGGGGAGTGTCAATAGGGATATTGAAGTCGCCCATGATGAAGGAGGGGATGTCAGTGGAGAGGAAGTGAAGTAGCCAGGTGGTGAACTGGTCAAGGAAGGAGGCGGTGGGTCCGGGGGGGCGGTAGATGATGGCTATTTGGAGGTTGCAGGGGGAGAAGATTCGGACTGAGTGGGCTTCGAAGGAGGGGACAGTGATGGATGGGGGCTTGGGGATGGGGCTGAAGGTGCAGGAGTTGGACAGCAGTATGCCGACTCCACCGCCGTGTTTGCCAGAGGGACGGGGGGTGTGGGACAGGCTGCGGCCGCCGTAGGATAGTGCAGCAGGGGAGGCCGTGTCGGAGGGGGTGAGCCAGGTCTCGGTGAGGCCAAGGAATGACAGTTTCCTGGAGATAAAGAGATCATGGATGTCGGGGAGTTTGTTGCACACTGAGCGGGCATTCCAGAGTGCGCCAGGTAGAGCGGTAGGTGGAGCATGGGTTGGGGGAATGGGTCTGATGTTGGTGGGGTTGCGAGAGCAAGTGGTGGTGAGGTTGCGAGGGTTGGCGGTGGGTCGCGGGATGAAGGTTGTTGTGGGGATGTTGCGGGGGGGGGGCCAGGATTGGGGGAGATGTCACCGGCAAGGAGGAGGAGTAGGCCGAGGGTTAGCAGGTGGGAGCATGAGAGCTTGCGAGGCGGGCGTGCTTGTTTGGTGATTGAGGATTGAAAGTGAATGAAAAGGTCGGTGAAGTGGGTGAGGTGGTTCGGCAGGATGGAGGGTGAGAGCAGTATTTTGTTGCTGGGAGGGGGGATAAGTGGGGGTAGTAGGAAGTGGAGAAGGATGGGAGTGAGAGTGAGGAGTAGCGGGAACATTGCATACGGAGAACAGGGAGTGAGTGTGGCAGCAGGGGTCAGAAGCAGAGTGGGGAAAGATGTGGTAGTGGGTGAATGGTCATCAGTGGGGAGCGGTCACGGGATGAGGTGATGACCAGGGGATGAGATGTAAGGTGGGGGGTCGGATGGATGGGTCAGATGGGGAAGTTGGGGGATCAGTCGAGGCGGTCGGGGTTGACAGAGGCGATTGCTGGGTTGGCTGATGGAGCAGCCGTGGAACAGGTGAGGCATCCAGGGGTCAGTCCGGGGTGGGATGCCACCAAGGTATGAGCTACAGTCCAGGGGAGATGTGGATGGAGATGAGATCTAGCAGTCCTGGACAGGATGGTGGAGCCGAGGACAAGGTGATACAGCCAGTATGGGGAGAAATAGTAGTCAAGAGGAGGTCAGATGGCTGGGGAGGAAGGGTGGACTGATGACTAGTTCCTTACTTGTGGAAGGGATTGCAGGAGTTATTATGAAGTGAAGTAGTAAGGGTGGTAGAGATTAGAATGGAAACATTGTGGTGGCTTTATATTCATTTACCTGACAGTCTTTTCCAGTCCATTTCTAGTCTATTTCTAAGTATTGTACTTAGAAAATGTACTTTGAAAGATGTAGTTTGAAAGGTACATGGATCAGACTAAGTCTGGATCAGACTTTTGGTTCAGAGTATATCTGTAGCTGAATAGGTTTCAGGTGTTGATTAGTGGCTGGTGTGGAAGAAGTGAGCAGATGATGGGGGTTACACAGAGGTAATAAAACATGGGAAGGGGCTGGAGAACTAACTCTAGGTCATGCAACACTGATCATGAGGAATGGTAAAAAGCAGACACATGAAAGGTAAGAAAATATCAACATATATAGATATTACAAGCACAGTATCTAAGCAGTGAGATTTGCAAAGCTGGAGAGATGGGTGGAAGTTCACAGAGCGTACCTAACACACATTATAAGCACAGTATCTAAGCAGTGAGATTTGCAAAGCTGGAGAGATGGGTGGAAATTCACAGAGCGTACCTAACACAAATTATAAGCACAGTATCTAAGCAGTGAGATTTGCAAAGCTGGGAAGAAGAGTGTATTTTAACCTGACCCTCAGCTGTGCACGTGACAGACACACCTCCTCATCCGTGCACTTCTGACAGGGGGTTTTAAGGGTGCACGCTCACCGTGCACTCTATTGGAATGTCCTAAAGCTTACACTATAGATTGGCAAACAATGGACATAAAGGTATCTCTGATGAAGTATTATGTCCACACCAATCACCTTGGACATCTTGGCTGCTGTAGTCTGTTAGAAGAAAGGGGTGAGAATAACCCTTGTGCCAGCAGCCTGTAGATCTTTGATATTTAAATTAAGAGTCTTATCTGATAGCTTCCCACACTGAAATGCAAGAATGGACATCTTCTGATATGGTAATTAACCATGTCAGTAGAACAGATTTCCATCAGATACAACTGAATTGGTCAATGTTATAACTAAAATATGAAGGTACATTTATTATGGCCTATTACACCAATGTGGGCATAAATATAGATATATACACATACATGCCCACAAAGAGAGATATATATTTATGTGTCATATTAATAATTAATTATGCCATCACTTCCCCCTCAACAGGGTGTATCACACAGTAGATTTATTATAATGGGGGAAGGGCACCGTTTTTGTATTAATACAGATGATATTAAATATTTATATAAGTATAAATGCACAAAAAAGTTATTAGCGTTACAGATCCTATACTATAATTTAATCTTTGTATCTTGATGTAAGTGAAATGTATTACACCAGGAGCCAACACATAGCCCCTGTATTACACCAGGAGCCCCCTCATAGCCCCTGGATAACACAAGGAGCCCACACATAGACCCTGTATAACACAAGGAGCCCTCACATAGCCCCTGGATAACACAATGAGCCCACATATAGCCCCTGGATAACACAATGAGCCCACACATAGACCCTGTATAACACAAGGAGCCCACACATAGCCCCTGTATAACACAAGGATCTCACACATAGCCCCTGTATAACACAAGGATCTCACACATAGCCCCTGTATAACACAAGGATCTCACACATAGCCCCTGTATTATACCAGGAGCCAATACATAGCCCCTGGATAACACAAGGAGCCCACACATAGACCCTGTATTGCACCAGGAGCCCACACATAGCCCCAGTATTACACCAGGACACACATATAGACCCTGTATTAGATCAGGTGCCCACACATAGCCCCAGTATTACATTAGGATCCCCCACACATAGCCCCTGTATTACACCAGGAGCCCACACATAACCCCTGTATTACACCAACATTTTGTTACATCACCAATAGAATATAAAGGACAAAGTTCTGAACCGGAATCATTTTGTTTTTAGGTCCTGAAAGCACAAAGGTAAGAAGTCCAGGTAAATATCTGTCCTCTCCAGGACACATGCGGTACCACAGAACCATAGGACGATGGCACAGCATCTACAGAGATGATCGTCTGATAGCCCACCTCGACTGCCCATCTCTACATAATATATGTGTGTGTTTGCTTTATTAATGATGGAGTGAATGCTTAGTCTAAGGATATGTTTACATGTTGCATTGAACCGTAGGATGATCACACCAAAGGTGACCGTCTGATAGCCTAACTCGACTACCCATCTCTCCTGAAGACCCAACAGCTTTTTTGAGAGTTGGGTGGAGGACATCATCTTTGGAAATAGGGTCCCAGCTTGTTGTCTCCTCCACAGTCTAGTGCCCTGTAATGGAGTTTTGTGTTGCTGAGGCACAGGTCTGGAACCTGTCGTCATCCTATTAGCTATGTACCTGGGATTTGATCTGATCGTCATATTTGGGGTAGGATGATCACACCAAAGATGACCGTCTGGTAGCCTAGCTCGACTACCCATCTCTCCTGAAGACCCAACAGCTTTTTTGAGAGTTGGGTGGATGACATCATCTTTGGAAATAGGGTCCCAGCTTGATGTCTCCTCCACGTCTAGTGCCCTGTAATGGAGTTTTGTGTTGCAGGGGCGCAGGTCTGGAAGCTGTCGTCATCCTATTAGCTATTTACCTGGGATTTGATCTGATTGTCATATTTGGGGTCAGGAAGGAATTTTTTTCACCGCTGAGAAGAACTCATAGAGGAATAGATAAGAATGAATGCATGTGTGTGTATGTTTTATTAAGAGCATCCATTGTCCTAGATTGTGAGCTCCTAGGGGCAGGTTGCATGTCTTTTCTTTTCCAGGTCGGCTTTCCTGAACTTATAATTACGTGCATATATACAGCAAGAAGCTGCAGGTCACACGTGATCCAGGGAGATATCCGATTGCCAGAAATAGGGTCAGGAAGGAATTTTTTTCCCCCCTGAGTTAGAACTCTCCGGGGGTTTTCTTCGCCTTCCTCTGGATCTTTGGGTCCGGTGCCTCATCAGGTCCGCAATGTCAGCAGCAAGTTCTGTGGTCTCCATTGGACCTGAGAGTCACTGTGACCTTAAATTTATTGAAGGACCAGTAATATTTTCATTACAATGTTGCTTATTGCTATTCCAAAAATAAAAAAACAATTAGAGATAATATATTGTGTTTTGTGTTTTATTTGTCTGCACTTCACCCTACACAGCGATAATCGCTCAATACTCTAGAACCAGACTTGATCAGGTATCTAATAAAGTGTCTCATCCATATACATGGCGGCTGTGGCTGCAGGACCGAGAATATAGGGGGCGCCAAACACAGAGCGAGTCACATGACTCCAGCCATGATATCACCTCTCCCAAGTCACATCACTATGGGGGTCGGTCTTGGTCATGGGGGCACTCACATCGTAGAGGTCCAGCCATGATGTCACCTGTCCCATGTCAGATCACTATGGGATCGGTCTCAGTGATGGGGAACTCACATTTTATAGGTCCTATATGATACACTACCTGAAAGACGACTGAAGAGTGGGTCACAAAGGCGCAGAACAAAGGAGATTCAGGAAAAAGAGGAAAGAGGCGACACAGGGGCAACAAGTAGTCACAGGACACAACAGGGGGGTTAGGAATGACCACAATGGCGCATTAACTAGCACTGGCTATAGTAAGAAGAGAAACATGGGAGAATTTGTGCCAAATATTGCACCTATGTATTCAGATAGGACAGATACACGATTTATGTTAATTATATACTTGTCCTGGATTGTTGGGTATACACTGGAGCAGGGGCTGGCTGGCAGATTTCAGCCTGGGTGGCAAGCACAGTGCAGAGGCCCATAATGACGGGCCGCCAGCCCCTCTGCCGCCTGAGGCCAAGTGAGGAGCGGGGGGTGCTACCGCGGGTGAGGAGCAGGAGCGGGGAGGGGGCATTAGGGATCGGGGAGCGAAGCACAAAGCAGGAAAGCCGGTGGAGAAGTCCTCTTCTTACCACAGGTTTCCCCGCCTGTGTCTTTCGCTCCACAATCCCGATGCTGCGCTCCCTCCTCCCTGTAGTTGCTCCCCAGGCCCAGTACTAACATTAAAGCAAAGACCGCAGCCTTATCATTTATAATGTGACGCATGGTGCCTTCAGATGCTTGCAGACTGCCGTGTGCTCCCATTGCCCGTCATGAGTGATCTGTGCACATGCGGAGACATGCGCACAGATCACACACTGTCGTCCGCACCGGGAACGCGACAGGTCGGGTTTTCGGTGCGGACGGGAGTGTGTGATCTGTGTGCATGCCTACGCATGCGCACAAATCACTCATGGCGGGCAATGGGAGCGCACGGCTGTCTGCAAACATCTGCAGACAGACACCGTGTGTCCCATTATAAAAGATAGGGCTGCCGGCTCCTTGCAGATGTCCTCCGCAGAACGATGTGGAGGCATCTGCAAATGTGAACCCAGCCTTACATTTAGGCTGCCTTCACACTGGCGTTCCCCTCCGCAGCGTTCTGTCTGTCTGCGCTCCGCTCTGAGGGACCGGGTGGGTGGGTTCACACAAGGTTCACTAAGTGCGTGCTGACGTAGCACGCACACTACACACCGCTCTGAACCCTGCCTCCCTCCCTGTCTTTGCTGGGCTGCCTGGCTGCGTGGCGCAGTGGCCATCCAATCCCGGCGTCCTGCAGGCCAGCCGGGTGCCATGACAACGCACCCGCTGCTGCCCGGAAGCCTGGACCGGTCCCGCGGTGGCGCTGCCTGCAGAGAGCTGAGAGCTCTGCTCAGAGGTGAGTGCGGCTGCGGCGGCTGCGGCCGCGCCGACAGACGTCACGGCCGCCTGCCCCGCTAGCACTGACTCAGTCAGTGAGTCAGTCATGGGTGTACCCAGGATCAAAACTAGGGGGATGGCAAGCCATGGTCGTTCAGGTTGCGCCCGCTTCTTGTACCATCACTGCGCAGCAGCACACGGGCCGCAAAGGGTCCCGTGTGTTTCACTGAGCCTCCTGCTATCCACTGCCGCCCCCCTGCGCTTCCTCTTACCACAGGGGTGATGCCATGCATTGCACAGTGGAACGCATAAAAAGCAGGAAGCACTACCTTCTCCTAGTATGGACTAGGTGTCACTTCCTGCTTTTATGCGTTCCACTGTGCAACGCTCGGCGTCACCACCTCCTCCTGTATCTTCAATTTTGGGAAGCTGCGGTGAAACCAGGAGATGTAAGTACAGATTTTTTTTAAGGAGTACACGCTGGCCAGAGGAGTATGGGGGGGAAAAGGGGGTGGCTCACCGTGGCTGCATTATACTGTATGGAGAATTATGAGGCTGTACTGTGCTATATGGAAGGCTGTACTATGCTAAACACAGGACTGTGAGGGTGCATTAGACTGTATGGAGGGCTATATGGAGAACTATGGGGGTGCATTATACTACATGGAGGACTATTGATGGTGCATTATACTGTATAGAGGACTATGGGTGAATTATACTATATGGAGAATTATGGGGGTGAATTCTACTATATGCAGAACTATAGGAGTGCATTATACTGTATGGATTGGAGGTGCATTATAATGTATGGAGGCATATGAGGCTACATTTTACTATATAGAGGATAGTGGGGTTGCATTATGATAATTGGATGACTATGGGGTACCTTATGAATGGGGGACTATGGGGTGCATTATAATACATAGAGGACTATGGGAATACATTGTAATGTATGGAGGAATGTGGGGATGCATTATAATAATTGGAGGACTATGGTAGCTGAGGAGGAGGACCATATAAACCATGATGGGGGACATATATACCACGATAAAGGCCATATTCCAGGAGGAGGACCATATACAGCAGGATAAGGGACATTAATACATAATGAAGGGGGAGAGGGGTCAATTTGTGAGTATAGGATTTAGAATGTTACACGGGGCCCATACATCTGACCAACGTGCACGCGGAAGGTGGGGGGCCTACAATGCGCACCTGTGCCCATCAGACTTATTGCGCCACTGGGGAGCCCTATGGGGGCAGGGGCTGTATATGACATGGGCGGGCTGCCGTCAGGGGCCGGGCGAGATTAATATATTTAATATATTAATATATTTGCTCCGAACGTTGCACCCGGTCTTATTTTCAGGGGGTAGGCATACACACACAGGGGCATACACTCGCAGGGGCATACACTCGCAGTACGGTGGCTCAGTGGTTAGCACAGTATATGGTGGCTCAGTGGTTAGCATAGTATATGGTGGCTCAGTGGTTAGCACTGTATATGGTGGCTCAGTGGTTAGCACTGTATATGGTGGCTCAGTGGTTAGCACTGTATACGGTGACTCAGTGGTTAGCACTGTATATGGTGGCTCAGTGGTTAGCACTGTATACGGTGGCTCAGTGGTTAGCACTGCATAGTGGCTCAGTGGTTAGCACTGTATATGGTGGCTCAGTGGTTAGCACTGTATACGGTGGCTCAGTGGTTAGCACTGTATATGGTGGCTCAGTGGTTAGCACTGTATATGGTGGCTCAGTGGTTAGCACTGTATATGATGGCTCAGTGGTTAGCAGCACAGTATATAGTGGGCAGGCGGTTAGACCAGGATGAAGGCTGGGGGGTGAGCGCAGGAGGACGGAGGCTGGAGGGGTGAGCGCAGGATGACGAAGGCTGTTGGGGTGAGGGCAGGAGGACAGAGGCTGGAGGGGTGAGCGCAGGAGGACAGAGGCTGGAGGGGTGAGCGCAGGAGGACAGAGGGTGGAGGGGTGAGCGCAGGAGGACAGAGGCTGGAGGGGTGAGCGCAGGAGGACAGAGGCTGGAGGGGTGAGGGCAGGATGACGGAGGCTGGAGGGGTGAGGGCAGGAGGACGGAGGCTGGAGGGGTGAGGGCAGGAGGACGGAGGCTGGAGGGGTGAGGGCAGGAGGACGGAGGCTGGAGGGGTGAGGGCAGGAGGACGGAGGCTGGAGGGGTGAGGGCAGGAGGACGGAGGCTGGGGGGTGAGGGCAGGAGGACGGAGGCTGGAGGGGTGAGGGCAGGAGGACAGAGGCTGGAGGCCCCCATCACAAGCACAGTGCAGCCAACTTTATCTTTATTTACATTACATTTATTTTACACTCACTGTGATCCTCCGGTTGCTCTGTCTCTGCCTCCAGCCCCCCACAGTCCACAGGGCAGCTGCACAGGCTCTTCTGCTCCCGGGCCGGCACTGCAGCTTGCACTGTGTAGCATTGCACACACACACACACATTGCGCACACACACATTGCACACACACACATTGCACACACCCACATTGCACCATTGCACACATTGCACCATTGCACACATTGCACCATTGCACACACACATTGCACACACACACATTGCACCATTGCACACACACATTGCACACACACACATTGCACATACACACATTGCACCATTGCACACACACACATTGCACATACACACATTGCACCATTGCACATACACATATTGCACCATTGCACACACACACACATTGCACACACACACATTGCACACACAGACATTGCACATACACACATTGCACCATTGCACACACACACATTGCACATACACACATTGCACACACACACACATTGCACATACACACATTGCACACACACATTGCACCATTGCACATACACACATTGCACATACACATATTGCACCATTGCACACACACATTGCACATACACATATTGCACCATTGCACACACACACACACATTGCACACACAGACATTGCACATACACACATTGTACCATTGCACATACACACATTGCACACATACACACATTGCACACACACACATTGCACATACACACATTGCACACATTGCACATACACACATTGCACACATTGCACATACACACATTGCACACACTGTCACTCTGCACAGCACACTGCACCTTCTTTCCTTGGGGCCATTGTCTTCTTGTCGACTCTTCACTCACTCTCTGTCTTCACTTGTAGCTCGCCTTGAGAGCTCTTTGCTCCAGCCTCCCCCTTCACCACCAGGCCAGGCCAGCAGTGTGCCCACTCCCCAGATAGACCCCACTCCAACATGGGACTCGGCACTCTCAGTGCAGTGGTGATGTCACACAACACACATCACTGTTCTGAGTCCCCCTGCAGGCCTGCCAGACAGTGCCTGCCAAGCTGATCTGCAGTCGGCAGATACTGTCTGAGGCTGCTGATGCTGAGGGCACCCGGCGATGTGATCACTGATCCACCCGGCGCCCTGCCTGCTGGGGGCTGCTGGGGGCTGCTGCAGCTGCCGGCCTGCCGCCCCATGTCACACACGGGCGGCGCTGTACGGCTGTGCCGCTGCCGCTGACACTGTCATGCAGCCACAGACTTAGTCACACTCTCACAGTAGGTGCCAGTTCCGGTGCGCAACTGCGGAGGGAAAAGCAGCCTCTTGGGGGGGCACCTGCCCCACGCTGGGTACGCCCATGGAGTCAGTGTCTCGCTCCCGCCGCGCCCGGCGTCCCACCGGTTGCCAGGACGACACAGCCTTTGCTGCGATTTGAAGCCCGGAGCGGTCCCACTGCGGCCGCACCGCGCTGACAGCCGGCCGCTCTCAGATCATTTCACTGTTCAGGGCGGCTGCCAGCAGTACCGGGCGGCCCTGAACTACCACTAAACTGGCGGCCTGGAGGGCAGTTGCCCCCCAGAAACCCGGGCCAGTCCGCCCCTGCACTGGAGCAAACTGTATTAATTGTGGGTATGCTTCTTGAAAGCCTGCGGTGGATCTTCCGTGCAAATATCCCCCTGTACAATAGGCAATGAATGAAAAGGTGTGTAGGCTCAGCGCAATTCTTTTTATCAATGGCTTATGTCTACTGTATATCAATGTAACTAACAATATGTATGCTAAAAAAATCACATATTTGTGATTTCATTTAAGATTTTTTTTAGCATACATATTGTGAGTTACATTGATATACAGTAGACATAAGCCATTGATAAAAAAGAATTGCGCTGAGCCTACACACCTTTTCATTCACATACATGTCCTGGCCGGTATCTCCCAGAACAAAGTCACTGCCCGATGCAGAAGTGAGAGGCGCAGGACAACCCCTATATGACCCGCAGAGCCGCCTCCATCAGAGGAGATGTACACACATCTGTCCATCAGAAGAGATGTACACACATCTGTCCATCAGAGGAGATGTACATGCATCTGTTCATCAGAGATGTACATACATCTGTCCATCAGAGGAGATGTACACACATCTGTCCATCAGGTTGTGGGAGGGTGAGAACAATTTTCTTGATATTTCCCACTCTTAGCACACTTGGCTAAAAAGATGATTTACATACAAAGAAGAAAGACTGAGGGACAGGAAGACAAGAACAACAATTGGATTCAGAACAGCCATATTTACACCAGGTAAAATAAAAATAAAAATGTATGGAAAGTGGCAGGTTCTCTTTAAAGGGATTTCTGATGGATGAGAACATCTGGATGGATTCCTCACATCACTGGTTTTCCCTATTATGACCGGCCATTAATGGGAGATCCCTGAGGAAGGTGCCAGGAGGGCACTGAAACGCGTCGGAGGCAATAAAGGAAACCTGTTTTGAACATCACCTACTCGTGTGTTCTTTGAAGTAAGTGGACCTTGGCAGCGCGGACTGTAGTACACCTTTACTTCCCTACATCTTGATGTTACTCAGCACAGGAGACATCTTTGTTTCTTATGGTACTCATACTCAATAGATAAAAGTCAGAAAGTCTTCAACACTAAACCTGGCTTGAAGCCACCACCTCTTGGTTGCCAAATGTCATTGCTTCCCTAGGGCTCTTCTCAGACATTCATTACATCAGCGCTCAGAAAAGCAAAGATGCCCCTGTGGTGGTCATAACTGCAGCAGACCAGGAGCCAAACTCCATAACGAGGATCTCCTGGCGTAGTGAAGGATGTAAGGACCTATTCACACCACATTCAGCCGTGTATTCAAGTCTTTACACAAGGCGTCCAACTGAATCATGAAAAACTGGATTGTGTCATCTAAAATTATTGACACCTCGAAAAATGGCAAATGAAGCCTAAAGCTTCATACTTTGTTCAATTCAATCCATCAAGGGCACATTGGAGCCTCAGCAGGAGCAGGCCCTTGGGGAAAAAAGCTGGTGATGATGTAGAAGAAGATGGTGAGGGTTGTGGTGCGAGAGGTGCAGAAAGGTCGCAGGAAGGAGACAGTCTCTTGCTCTATACCTTTTTACTCTGCAATTCAGTTCATCAGCAGGTCCAGGGTACTGGTTCACCGGGCGGTCGGTCTGGTCAGTCTGAGGAGCACTGAGGACCGTTCTGCCTGATGGGTATAGGACCTACCAGCTGACTTCTTGGGATGAGGATGTAGGTGCCTGTAGCATTCCTGTGTCCTTCTTTGCTCCCTTGTGGATGGCTACCAGCTAGGCAGGCAACACAGACTCTTTATGAGCAGCCAGACTCACCCGTCTCTCTAGTCCTTTGGCATTTGCTGTGCTCCTGGATAGTCCCACAGTGTGACTACTGTGCTTGAAGCCCATTAGCCTCCAGCTCACTTCCAGTGGTGGAGACCTAGCAGCTTGAGGTTTTGGCACCTTCTGCTGCTTTGAGCAGCTGCTCGGCCTGGAAACTGACGGCAGACTTTTGCTCTCCTTCACTGACTCAATAACTAACTCTTGTTGCCATCTCTCCCTACTATCCACTACTGCTAACCCCTCCCTCCAACCAAAGTCTTTTACAGCCTAAAGCAGGCCTTCTTGTGCCAAACCTCTGATCAGAGTTCAGGCAGATTGTTTCTGCTTCGGGAGTCTAGCATAGGGTGCCTCAATTCTCCTCAGACGTGACATTGGTATTTAAAATCATCGGTACTACTGTGGTTATCAGACTGCAGGGGTGCCACAAAAGGGATGGGTGAGGATACAGTAGGTAAGGAGAGAGGACCCTCCTGCAAGGGCTCACAGTCTACAAGGGATGGGTGAGGATACAGTAAGTGAGGATAGAGGACCCTGTCTGCGAGGGCTCATAGTCTACATGGGATGGGTGAAGATACAGTAGGTGAGGAGAGAGGACCCTGCCTACGAGGGCTCATGGTCTACAAGGGATGGGTGAAAATACTGTAGATGAGGAGAGAAGAGCCAGCCCGCAAGGGCTCACAGTCTTCAAGGGATGGGTGAGGATACAGTAGGTGAGGAGAGAGGACCCTGCCCATCCCCTCTGTGCAGTATGTGCTAATAATGTCACTTCTTTCACTGAAAATGGAAGTGATGGCATCTAAACTTTTTTTTCTCTATCTATCTATCTATCTATCTATCTATCTATCTATCTATCTATCTATCTATATCTTTCTATATCAATTCAATTCAAAGAAGCTTTAATGTCAGTGCAACGGCCGCAAGGGTCGGGGGTGCTCGGTAAGCTGGGCCGGCTGGTGCTTTGGGAGGTCACGTTGGCTGTGGCCCAGCTCCGCGGCCCTGGACGTGCAGTGAAGGGGGTTTTTACAGGGGATTTAGAAGTCTGTTCATGACGTGGAGTGGGGCCCCAGGGTTGATGTTAGAGTCGATAGTAAAGATGAGGGCTATGTGGGTGCGGAAGGCAGCAAGGCGCTGAAGGAGCAGACAGACATAGTTCATGCAGTTCTTTTACCTCTTTACTTGCTGATCAGGCAAGGGTTGTGTCTGTGTCTTGCATCTGTGTGTGTGTCAGTGATGTGTGTGTGCTGTGTGAGGGTTGTATCTCTATGTGGGTTGTGTCTCTGTGTGTGGGGGTTGTGTATGAGTGGTGTGTCTGTGTGTGGGTTGTGTGTCTGAGCTTGGGTTGTGTCTGTATGTGTGTGGGTTGTGTCTATGTATGTGTGTAGGTTGTGTCTGTCTGTGTGTGGGGGTTGTGTCTCTGTGTGTGGGGGTTGTGTATGAGGGGTGTGTCTGTGTCTATGTGTGTGGGCTGTGTCTGTGTATGTTGTGCCTGTGTGTGTATGGGTTGTGTCTGTGTGTGTGTGGGTTGTGTCTGTGTGTGTGTGTGGGTTGTGTCTCTGTGGGTTGTATTTGTCTGTGGGATGTGTCTGTGTTGTCTGTGAGTGGGTTGTGTGTCTATTGTGCATGGATTGTGTGTGTGGGTTCTGTCTCTGTGTGTGTGAGATGTGTCTGTGTTTAGGTTGTATTTGTATATGTTGTGTTTGTATGTGGGTTGTATCTCTGTGTGTGGGTGTTGTCTATGTGTGTCTGTGTGGGTTGTGTCTGTATGTGTATGAATTGTATTTCTTTGTATGTATGTATGTGCGTTGTGTCTGTGTGGGTTGTGTCTCTATGTATGTGTGTGGGTTGTCTGTGTGGGTTGTGTCTGTGTATGGTTGTCTGTGTATGGGTTGTGTCTCTGCGTGTGGGTTGTGTATGTGTGTTGTGTATGTGTTGTAACTGTGTGGGTTGTATTTGTGTGTGGGTTGTGCCTCTTTGTGTATTGGTTGTGTGTGTGGGTTGTGTGTGTGGGTTGTGTCTGTGTTCTGTGTCTGCGTGGGTTGTGTAAAAGGGGAGATTATCCACAGCACCTTGTGGAAAGGGAATCCTCTGGGTTCCTCACCTTTGGGCGCACGTCCTAAGCCAGGGAGATCCACCCAGCAATAACAACATTCATATAGAGGAAAGAACAGCGCCTCACAAGCTGGTAGCTTAAATCTTCACAACTTTATTCCATCCACCACAGCACAACGTTTCGGTTAAAAACCTTCTTCAAGTGCATACATCACACCAATACATCATGTGTTTTATAGTGTAAAACTCCACCCCCATTAATGAAACAACCAATCAATGGGGAGTGAATAATAAACAAAGTTAAAAATCACAAAGCCACTAGACACAGATCGACTACAAGGTATATGATGGATTATGTGTAAATATTTGCCACCGCTCTAAAATGCATGTATAATGCTTGCGCCGTAATAAAGTGTTGTACGATCCGGAAATACGTCAGGAGCTTTCCCCACATCTCGGTTTGAGTGACAGGAGGACTGCCCTATGGCGGAAGGACGCCGGCGCGTGCGCAACAGCAATCCGGAAGTGTGCGATTCCGATTGGCGGAAAATCACTGTGACGTGGAGTCACCATGACGACGGGTGATGCCTGCGTGTGACTGGCTGAACATCGCATTTACCGGCTATTGTAAATACTGGACTCTGTTATGGGACGATGTGCAATCTATGTGAGCGGTATTATTTGATTATATGCCCCCATGATGGTACTGTACCTATAGTCGATCTCTGTCTAGTGGCGTTGTGATTTTTAACTTTGTTTATTATTCACTCCCCATTGATTGGTTGTTCATTAATGGGGGTGGAGTTTTACACTATAAAACACATGATGTATTGGTGTGATGTATGCACTTGAAGAAGGTTTTTAACCGAAACGTTGTGCTGTGGTGGATGGAATAAAGTTGTGAAGATTTAAGCTACCAGCTTGTGAGGCGCTGTTCTTTCCTCTATATGCGTGGGTTGTGTGTCTGTGGGTTGTATCTGTGTGTATGTGGGCTGTGTCTGTGTGTATTTAGGATATCTTGTGCGTATATACACTTGTCCTGCATGCATGTTCTGTGTATATGATGTGTACCTGTTGTGCATCTGTTATATAGGATGTATGTACTAAGGACATGTATGATGTGTGTGTCTGTGTGACTGTATGATGTATGTAATGAGCAGGTGTTGTCCAGTATATGTGTGCTGTATATAATGTAATTTAACCCCTTCACCACCGTTGACATTCATATTCTTCAAAGGTTGTATCCTTGCCCTTGATACAGGCATTATACTAAATGGAGGACTATGGGGGGTGTATTATACTATATCGCGGACTATGAGGGTGCATTATAATATATGGAGGAATATGGGGGTGCATTATAATATATGAAGGACTAATGGAGCCAATTATACTATGTGGAATTAATTATAACTTTTGGAGGGCTCTGTGGAGGGCATGATAATACTTGAAAAGCTACAAAGAATCCTTAATACTTCATGGAGGGCTGTGTTGGGGGCCATTATACCGTACTGTACATGGGTCCTTTATACTGTATGGAAGACTGTGTGGGGCTCACAGTTGGGGATCATACTGTGTCAGGATAGTTGAGGGGGTACAGTCAGGTTATCATACTGTGCAGGTGGAGGAATCACTGTGGGGGATCATGCAGTCTTTGGAGGGCACTTTTGCTGCCTTCGTACATTATGGGGGCAATGAAAGAGGAATCAAGTGGTTTTGATAGGAGGAAAATTACTTTGTAACAGCTGCAAAGTTGAAAGAGCCTGAGCCAAATATTTTTTGTGGAGGGAGGGGCCCAATTAGAATTTCTGCTATGGGATGCCATGATTTTTATGTGCGCTCCTGGTGCAGGATGCATTGTCCCTTTCACATATGCTGCAGGACTGATTGGATATAACTTACACACCATGTCCAATGCTGTCCCTCTGTACATACAATCATCAAGCCATGCTTCTCTTGAGTGGTGGTTGCTCGGTGGAGCTTGTCCCCCTTCCTGCTCCCACATCCCTTACTCAACCCAATAGGAAGGCCCCTGCTATTAGCTCTGGACAGCCGCATGTGCTATGCTTGTGATTGGCTAAGTGTTTCGGGAGAAGGAGTCGTAGTCTGTTGGGGATGACGCACCATTGTTGACGCTCAGGCAGCAGGTCGTTGTATGTGGTGTGTGGAAGGTGCTGCATTGTGGACATATCTGAGTAGTTAGACAATATGTTGGCAATCAGTGCTGCATCCTGTGCTATAATGATGCAGCACTGGGTCTGCCTACAATACCACCACTCTGCCGCCATCATTGTGTGTCTGTTTGCTTGTGCCAAGCTGCCATTGCCATTAATGATCCTTGTTCTGGATTCTTCTTTGTGGTTCTTGTATGTGTGTGTGATGGAGCTGACATCCTTGTGTTTGGACATCTTTTTTTCTATTTCTCCAAATTAAAATGGCAACTATTCTCATTTTTACATGATAGATATAGTTCTATGTAAACCAGATTTATTTCTACTGATTTTAAAACATTTACTATGGTGAGGGGGGGGTGCCATTCTGCAGTTCGCCTCAGGCAGCAGAGAGGCTAGGTTCACCCCTGCTCTTTGGTCTACCACAGATTGGAGTGCGACTTTCTTCTCTGCCAAGGCAGCACCTTGCTATTCAAGCTATCTCCGCTCTTCTGGAGTACATTGGTGCTGCCAGTGCTAGCTGGTGCAGCCTAGTCTCTCACTGCTTCCCATCTCTCTCTCCAGCTAATGGTGTCTACTGTAGCTTACCCTGCTTGGGCCTCTCCTGGGAGTTGCACTGAGTTCTTGGAAGATGGGATCCAGCTTACTCCCGGGTAGCTTGGTGACACTTAACCGATACCCCGTTCCACTCTCCTCTCACGGTCTTCTCACTTTGCGCTTGCTTCGCCATCCTGCCTTGTGCCTCACACACAGAGCCCCGAGTCAGTAGCCGCGGGCCTTTGCAGAACAAATTCACTCTTCCAGTCCCCTGGACCCTATGTAGGCAATAGAATAAAGCGATGTTTGGGTGAGCGCTGGGATATGAAGACAGCAACACTTCAACAAGTATTTTACCTGTAAGTTTATTGTTCAATTCACACTAGGTCCTCTCCCACAACATGTTTCGACGCTCAGGGCGTCTTGCCTGCATATCTATCTCCCTCGGGGAGAGCGGTGGAGCAGCTCCGGAGGAGAAGACAAACCTAACAGAGGAGAGGAAAACACGTGAGGGATCACGTGCAATTACACAGACGGACATCGAGGAAAAAGGGAAAGAAATCCACACCGCACAGAGAGAGACCCCGTGCACTCACTACGTGAGCCCCCTGTTGTGCGGACAGCACAACAGGAAAAGGTGAGTGTAACGGTGACTTAACAGAGGGTGGATATAAAACATAAAGCAGCGTGGCGCAACCAATTTCTATATCCCTGGACCCTATGTGGCCACCTTTTTGGCAGGTGTGTGCAGAGATACCGCAGCCTCCGGGTTGCTAGCTGAGCCTGGTTGTAGTCTTGGGTCTAGTCCCCCTACTCTGTGGCCTGGTTCCTCCATACAGTTCCAGTCAATGTGGATGTGTTGAGCCCAGGCTTTGGGGTACTCAGGTATCAGACTTCAAGGGGTCAACGCTCCTGTGTCACGGGGGTGGTAGATGCGCCTTACCCCTTGTCCTGGGTATATCTTCAAAAAGGGGTGATTGTTTACAGAGGATTTTATATACAGTTTGTCATGACGCCACCTGTAGTTTCTGGTGAGGTGTCACCAGCACCGCCACAGTCCGCCGGAGGTAGATGGTAGTGTGGCTAGTTTGGCAAAGTCCTCTGCAGGTAGGGCTGGACCTCCGGGGGCAGCGTTCCTGTATGGGGAACAAGTTCATGCAAAAGAAAACACAGGCAGAGGCCAAGTCACTTTTCCTCCGGGTACTTTACTGTTAACTTGCATCGGCGTCATAAAAAGTTCACAGCTGAGCACTTTTGATGTTACAAGAAAAGGTAGCTTAACGGGTGGCTGCAAGTGGATCCCAGGTGGTATGGTGGAACCCTTGGTGTGCCTTCTTTCACTAACCCATGTCTGTTCTTTCCTGCTTTCCAGTGTTGGTGTGAAGCCTGGTGACTTGAAATCCAGCCTGACCTCCTTTCCTCTCTCACCTTCGCTGCCGTCGAGTAACCCTCTACTGGCTGGCCGCTCGTTCCTTTGGCGGTGCCTGGTACCCTTCTTGTGGACTGCTCTGGTGCCCGGGAGAATTGAAGACTCCACGGGAATCTGGATTCTCTGTTGTGCTTGTAGCTACAGCAGTCTGTGGGCTCCGGTGCCCAGTAAGCTGTCTGGGAGAACCTAACAATGGCCCCTCTTTCCCAGACCAGCTGCTCTCCTGAAAAGCTCCATCTTCTTTAAACCCTCTCTTCCTCTTCCATCTCTCCTCCCGGTCTCTCAGCCGAGAGACCTAGCAGCATAAACTTAGAGGCAAAAGACCTCCTTGTTCCCCCTAGAGGTGATTTTATTCCCTCCCGAGTAACCTCCCACCGTGTAAACTAATGTGGGAGTGCTGGTAATGGGTCCCACCCACCATCCTAGGGTCCACCTGCAGCTGGAGTATCTGCACCTCTTTTACAGTGCAGTACCCCTCTGTGACGCCTGCTTGGCGGGAAGCCACAGATGCGACCATCCCTGGGTGGATTGCTCACTACCCAGTCCCCTGGCACCCCTTCCATCTTCGGGAGCACCCGGTTCTCTCTCTCAACTCCTTTGTCAGGTCTTGTCTCTTTCTCTCAGGTCCTAGGATGAGCTCCCGCTGGCTCCAGTCCCCTAGACACCTCGTTCTTGATCTTGTTCTCCTTCTGACAGGCTCTCTGACCCTCATAGACTCCTACTACTCTTGCCAGCCACCCACCAACTGTCCTCTAGATGTTTCTACTTTCCTTTTATACTCTCTATCACGTGTCCTACGTCACCAGCATGTATCCTTCCTGACCTCACTCCCTCCTGGGTGCTCCCCTAAACTCTGCTCTCCACCCATCCCTTCTACCATGTTTCCTCCTCTCCAGACAGGATCAGGAACCATGCTCTCTCTTAGAAGCAATCTCACCCTAACCCTGAACTGGAGTGGTATAGTGTTGGCCTGGGTTTCTGGATTCTGGCCAGTGTCCCCTCCTTAGACGAGAGTGGGGTACTACACCTCTGGCTGGGGTGCAGCACCTCTTTGGCGACTGGATCCACAGGGGCACCAAAAATGTGCACCAGGAGTAGCAGCCATGGCAGAGGTATGTGGGACCCCAGCTGAGTCTCGGCCCTGTATCACGCACCTTGCCTGTCATACTTTCTGAACACAGTCCCTTATTCTGGGCCTTTTGGCCATGAAGGGGGAGTGGGGGTTTAAAACCCTGGCTAAAGGTTTGATCAACTCTGGACTGAGAAACCATCACTTCATAGAGCTCCTCGCTCCACTTGGGCAGCAGTGCTAGGTACAGTAGGTGCGGTGAACATGGCCACAACTTTCCCCAAGCCTCAGCTAAGGGTGAGCACCTAAGATCCCTGACAGTCTCTGTGGCCTTCTGGCCCACGGAAACAGGGATGATTTATTGAGGCTCCTCTCCTCATAGATGTGGGCCTCGACTTGTGGCCTGTTTTTGTGTGACTATGGTCACATTTTTCAGTGCCTTGGATGCAGCTTCAATAAAAACAAAAAAATAACGGTTGTCCGCCCCCCACTTTTTAGAATGGGTTCATGGTGAATTGAAAAAAAAGATAAAACAAAGCAGACCCCTGCCAATACTCCACACTATTCCCCCCCACAAAGTGGCATAACCTGAAGCTCATGTGCCCCGATGCAAAAGCTTCAATGGGGCCCCCAAATATTGCAAGTCCTTAATTGCATTAGTCTTTTCTTATAGGCCAAAGGGACTTTTTGGGCCCCCTAGACTCCAGGGCCCAGGTGCGATCGCAACCCCTGCATATATTGTAGTTACACCCCCACCGGTCTCTTTGATTCCTCTTTCAGCAGTCATGCTGCAGCCACTTATTGACTGCATTATTTACTTGCCTTCCAAGTCAGAAGAAAGAGCAAGGAGACCGTATTTTCCATCAGTGGGAAGACGTTATGTGACATCCCTGCTGTGATGACCGATTAGTTGCAGCCGTAACGTAGTGTAGCTGGGAACACTGTCTGAAAAACCAAGGAACAGCAGCTGAGTGTTAAAATATATTTACACTGTATATATGCAACACCCACCAGGGCCGTGGGGTACTCGGGACCACGCCGGTCAGTTCTTTGGTGATATTACGGTGGCGGTGACCCTGGATGTGCAGTTAAAGGGGGATAGGTTTGTGATGCCACCAGTGGTTATTCTGGTCAGGGTGACCAGCGCTGCTATATGACCTCTGGGGCCGGTGAAATGGCAGCCTGGATGGTATTGCTCCCTACAGGTAGAGCATGGCCCACGAGTTAATGGTTAAAGTCTATGGAGATGGTGGTGTCTGTGTAGTGGTGCAAGAGGGTGCGAGGAATAACCAGAGCAGACCAGAGTTGCAGTTCTTTACCTTTACTTGGCGATCACTCAAGTCCACCCAGCCATGTGCTGTACTCCTCCATGGAGCAGCCTGGTCAGCTCTCAGATGATATGGGGCCACTTCACCAAGACACCTTTCATGAGCCTTTCCTGGTCGTCTCCCCACACTGGATACTCTCCTCTCCTGCCCGGCATCTTCGTGCAACAGGGTCCCATTCTAGTGGCCGCGGGCCCTGTCAGGCGACTTCAAGATGTCCCCTGGCGCTATATGACCACCGTCTTGTGGAATGTCCAAGGATGTGGCTGCTGCCCGTGCAAGCCAGTTTTTCTAGCTAAGGCTTGTGTGGCACTCCAGTGGTCTAGCCGCCACAAAGGGGTACTGCACCCAATCCACGGGTGTGGTGTCCCTGTCCTCAGTAAACAGTATGGTAAGTTCGGACACCCACAAACACATCCAACACACCCGGTCCCGGGGACGGCGGGCAGACCCTGCAGGGGGAGGGCCCAGGTAGTCAGTGGGACGGTGGAAGGAAAGGTAGAGTAAGTGTGGCACCCCAGGGTCCAGTTGCCACAATATTAAGCTTGGAAGCAAGGGAAGGCATCCACCTCAGGAAAACACACACACGCGCGCATCTTCTCAACTCCAGGCCAGAAGGGGGAGCTCTACACTCGAGTTCAGGGCAGTTCCCCTATAAATTCTGCTCTGGGGACGGGGTCAGGCAGTTCAGTTCCTCGGAGGACTGTAAAAGAAATCCTACGGTCGGGAGCCATGCTAGGCCCATCCGAGGAAACTAACTAGCCAGCGTGAGGGATCCAAGGTGAGTGTCTGAGGGAAGTGGAGAAAAGGAATGGGAAATGGAGTGGTGCCAGCTCGCCCCAGCATCTAGCTCAGTACGGACACCGGAGTCCGAGGTCGTAGGGACTTTATGCCCAGCAGCCAATACCAGAGGGCGGGTAATTCCTAGTTGCTCGTCCACCAAAAGGCCAGGAGACACAGTCATATCAAAGAGCTCAGGAGATGCAGTGAAGAAAGAGAGTAACACAGAAAGGGCTCAAGCTGCCTGTCACACGGCCAAGACAGACAAGTGAGGAGAGAGTGCGGCGCCTGACTACGTGGTTGCCACAAAAGGGGTACTGCACCCAGAAAAGCGGTGTGGTACTCCACTGCAATTTGGACAATGGTCACAAGATGGAACCCTAGAGCTGACACACACACACTAGAACAGTGGGTGGGAGGGACCCCGGGAGGGAATATAACGACCTCTAGAGGGAACCAGTGAGCTCAGTCAGTCAGTCGGAGAGTCGGAGGAGGGAGTGTGGAAGGAGCCAGGCAGCCAGCCTGAAGGAAACAGGAGGGCCATCTTGGCTGAGAGCCCCAAGGAAGTAGAGATCCCAAACAAGAGGAAGAAAGCAAGGAAACTCCTGGACGCAGAGTTAACTTGAGTGGGGAAGTGAGTAACGGAAAGAGTTACCCGGAGCCCGCACCTGTGAGATCCTTCAAGGTTCACAGAAAATCCGCTAAACAGGGATATTGTAAATACGGCCCTGACTCCCAAGAAGCCCACAAGAGGGGAACCAGAACCGCGGTAGGCGGCTGCGGCATTCAGTAAAAGGTTAACCCAATGGGTACAAAAAGGGAGAGGAGACAGGATAAGAAGCAGCAGGAGGCCAGATCATCTGTAGGAGATCAGGCTTCATAACACTGGGAACAGAAAAGAAGGAAAGGAACATAAAAGAGGGTTCCATCTTCAGCCAGGAATCCTAATTGCAGCCTGGAGCATTTGCCAGCATACCATCTGACTAACTGTTGAACTGTAAAGCTGAATGAAAGTGTTCAAGTTAAAGTTACCCGGTGAAGTGAAGTTCCGACTCTGCTGCATCCTTTCAAATATAAACTGTTCTATTACAGCACCTCTGCCCCGGTGGCCCAGTCCCGCCTGCGGGGACAATTCTATCCAAGCCGCAATACCATCGGCCACCGGAGGACTGTGGCGACGCTGGTGAGCATCACCAGACACAGCAGGTGGCGTCATGAAGACATCTTGTAAATAATCCCCTGTAAATTAGCACCCCACCTTATTTAGTTGACCCCCAGGGCCATGGCCTCGGGACGGCCACCCGTAACTTCCTGGACTGAAGAGAGCCCGAGAGCCGAGTATCCGAGCCCTGGGTGCGCGTCAACTTCTGGCGTCACAAACAGGATATTGTGCCCGGTACCACTGGGTACTGTGTGCTTTGAATTGGATTTAAAATTGACTTTTATTGATTTTGCATGGTGCCAAGATGGATTCCCGCCATTGCCATGTGGGGACCAAAGATGGCGCCGACAGCATGAAGTAAACAACATGTGCAGGCCCGGGGGAGTGCCTCAGCCCCTAGAAGAAGGACTCAGCCCCTAGAAGAAGGACAGCCTAGCCAGAGGCGCGAAAAAGTGTGGCCGCCCCGATTGCCATCAATCAATCAGGGGGGTGGCCCACAGGAAGGTCCAGGGGAATGCCCGCCCATCGCTGTACAAACCGGAAGAGAAGGACAGACGCCATCAAACTTCTTCGTACCCGTAGCATGGCAGCACCCCGATGGAGAGACGTCATTCGCTAGCTGGAGAAGCAGACCCGCGCCGAGCGAGGCGATCCAGCAGCTGCATCCCTGCTCACGCTAGAGGGGGATGCAGACTACTGGCGGGAAGTGTTCACCCGGCTCCGACAGGAGATGAAGCAGATGATGATGTGGATGTGCCGGCGGTGGAGCGCAGAACGGACCTACGAGCTGTCGGTGAGAGGGACAGCCCGTGAGGTGCGGGAGGCAGAGATCGCGGCAAGAGCTGTGGAACAGTACCGCACCTCCCTTCCACCAATAGGAGAGACCCGGGACGAGGGGACGCAGATGGAGCCCCCAACACCACCACCATCCCAGGCCAGCAGCAGTCCCCGTCTGGAGACTGCACCCACATCTGCATTAGAGCGCGCCATACCAGACTTGGAGATTGAGGAGCTCTATGAGGAGCCTGAGGAGTATAATGATTATGATGACGACTACGAGGACCCGGCTGGAACCTCAGGAGGAAGCACCCCGGAAGCGGCCTGGTGGACCGCCTAGCAGCAGCATCGCCAAGGGCCCCCTGCCATCTTGAACACCGCGGAGGTATGTGTAATCCCCAGACATCACAGAGGCAGCCCCTCACCGCCCCCATACCAGTCAATGCACAGCACCCGGCCACCCCAAGAAGAAAGGAGTCAGGTAGCAAGGCACAGGGAAAGGGAGGATTGGTACCAGAGGGAGCGCACCACAAAGAGACTGAGGGATGAAGCCCGCGCTTACCCCCCGCTACCAATGGAACTGCATAAAACAGGCACGGTCATCTCAGTGTATGATAAGGACGGTTGGGGTTTCTTGAAGGAGCCCGGCTTGCTGGATGACATTTTCTTTTCCCGGCGGGATGTAGAATCATTCTTACGAAAAGAATACCCCCGGAGAGACTTGTATCGAGGCAAACAAGTGATGTACCAACGCTATCCTGCCCCACTGGGATGGTTCGCCACCAGGATTTCCCGCATTGACTAATGATGACCCAGTATACAATAGACTCCCATTGGGAGACATTGTTTCCCTGTGAATAGTCCACTTTTTGCTTAAAGAATTCCCTAAATGAAGAGAGTGTCCCCGGTGACCCTAGAAACTTTTTATTGAACTTTTCCCTGTTGCGTGTGATAATGTGAAGAGCGGCCCAGTGGTGATAACGCACACTGGACTGTGTAGGACTAGAGGTTACCGCTGGGCCGCATGCCAAAGTCGGTCCCGCTGGGCCAGAAGAGTGAATAATGTGTGTACAGTTTTAGATGCAACATTTTAAGATATGTGCCTACCCGGACTGGGAAGAAAATTCAAATATTCATGCTTGTAAATAGTTTACCCGTTGGTTTGCATAAATATAAAAATGTTTTTCACATCCCGAAGGGCAAATGTGATGCTCGGGGACGAGCATGTTCAATCAAGGGGGAGTGCGGCGCCCCACTACGTAGGTGCCACAAAAGGGGTACTGCACCCAGAAAAGCGGTGTGGTACTCCACTGCAATTTGGACAATGGTCACAAGATGGAACTCTAGAGCTGACACACACACACTAGAATAGTGGGTGGGAGGGACCCCGGGAGGGAATATAACAACCTCTAGAGGGAACCAGTGAGCTCAGTCAGTCAGTCAGAGAGTCGGAGGAGGGAGTGTGGAAGGAGCCAGGCAGCCAGCCTGAAGGAAACAGGAGGGCCATCTCGGCTGAGAGGCCCAAGTAAGTAGAGATCCCAAACAAGAGGAAGAAAGCAAGGAAACTCCTGGACGCTGAGTTAACTTGAGTGGGGAAGTGAGTAACGGAAAGAGTTTGCCCCATAGAAAGTAACCCAGGTACCGGAGCCCGCATCTGTGAGATCCTTCAAGGCTCACAGAAAATCCGCTAAACAGGGATATTGTAAATATGGTCCTGACTCCCCAGAAGCCCTCAAGAGGGGAACCAGAACCGCAGTAGGCGGCTGCGGCATTCAGTAAAAGGTTAACCCGACGGGTACAAAAAGGGAGAGGAGACAGAATAAGAAGCAGCAGGAGGCCAGATCATCTGTAGGAGATCAGGCTTCATAACACCAGGACAGAAAAGAAGGAAAGGAACAAAAAAGAGGGTTCCAGCTTCAGCCAGGAATTCTAATTGCAGCCTGAAGCATTTGCCAGCATACCATCTGACTAACTGTTGAACTGTAAAGCTGAATGAAAGTGTTCAAGTTAAAGTTACCCGGTGAAGTGAAGTTCCGACTCTGCTGCATCCTTTCAAATATAAAGTGTTCTATTACAGCATCTCTGCCCCGGAGGCCCAGTCCCGCCTGCGGGGACTATTCTATCCAATACCATCGGCCACCGGAGAACTGTGGCAGCGCTGGTGAGCATCACCAGACACAGCAGGTGGCGTCACGAAGACACCTTGTAAATAATCCCCTGTAAATTAGCACCCCGATTATTTAATTGACTCCCAGGGCCACAGCCTCGGGATGGCCACCTGTGACTTCCCGGACTGAAGAGAGCCCGAGAGCCGAGTACCCGAGCCCTGGGTCACCGTCAAGAGTCTTAGCACAGCTTCAAGCATGCAGGGGTCACAGAGAACAGTGCAATAGGGAGGCCTCAGAACTTGCCAGGAGTGGAAAACCTGAACTTGCTTCCAGGCTTCAGACCGCTAACACCACTTGTGAACTGTGCCCTGGATAAACCCGCTGCCTAGTTCAGTAAAGGTAAAGGAGACTGTTACCCCTGTGTCTGTCAGTTATCTCGTGCACTAAGTCCTGCACCCACAATGAACTATCACTTCCATAGACTGCTCATTCTGTGCCTGAGGAGAGGCAGACTGATTTGCCGAGCCGGCAGTAGGAGCCTGCCAGAGAGTGTCCCTTGATCTCTGCCAGCAGCCAGCTCAGCCTCACTGGCCCCCTAAGTCCACAGACCACTTCCACAGACTTTACGGTTGCCCTGGGGTCCTGCTCTTCCTGTGGAGAGCTGAAACATCCCGGCTGCTACTCCCATCATCCCCAGAGGTCCCGACTGCAGCAGCAGCTATATCGGCCGCATTCCATGCGTAGCATCACAACACTCTTTTATTTTTATTTTTCAGTCCTGAAGAGAGATCCTAGGAGCCTGAGGAGAATATTGATGCTCCGGTCCTCCTTGGAAAGTTCTTAGCAGGTTTGAAGATGGGGGACATAAGGGAGGGGGGTACTGTCATGCCCTCGGCCGCGGGGCCAGTCTCTCCTAAGCAGGGAGATCGGCGCCCACCACGGAGCTCCACTAAGAATTCTCTGCTTACCTTGTCCATGGTTCTATGTGGCCATCTGCTTCCGTCTCTGCTAGGGACCTGCACTGTATTGGCAAGTCTCCTGGGAATGCTCTTAGGATGCATGCACTGCTTTCTGCACATACTTAATGGAGCAGTACACCTGTTCCTTATTAGGACTCTGACTGAGTGCTGAACTGCCCTGTGCATAAAAGGCATCCTCCCCCTATGGGAGGTGCCTGGGCAACTTGTTCACTCATTTGGATTGTTGCTCCTTCCCAGGTCACACTCTGCAGTGCTCTATTATAGGAAGACTGTTGCTTTGGTTTTTGCTAATACCTCTGTCTCTACAGAATCCTCTGCAGGCAGTTTCTTATCCTGGATCCCTCTGCACACTCTAGATACCTCTACCAGCAGAATCAGCCTTTCTGGGATTACATGGAGCCCCCAGGATCCTCTCCTCTGACAGGGCCAGTGTTCCTCAGTCTCTCCATATCTACTGTCCGGTCTGTATGGGTCGTCCAGCTGGTCCAGGATTCATGCCATTTAGGTTCCTGGTGTTGTAACGGGTGTATCCTTGTACAGGGGAACCTCTGCCGGTGCTCCACTACAAGTGTACAGTTTCGCGATCCAAAGAGTCCTCCCCTCAGGCATCTGTACCCTTTAGTTAAACCTTCCACACTAAATATCCTTGGTATTACGAATGTCACTCTCCTGTCTCTTGAGTATCGGGTATACAGCTGCCACTGCACCATCAGTGGTCTAGTGAGTCTAGTGGCAAATTTTGGTAGCTGTTCCCATGCAGCTATCATACCCTGTCCACAGACTTTGTTAGTTACAAGTATCACCTGCTTGGGCCTGTCCCGCCTTTACTTAAGATTTGCTAGCCTGGTTGCAGTGAAGGTCAGTTCTAATAAGTTTGGGAGCTTGTGGCATCTTCTGCAGGCACTGGGCCTGTTCTGCCCTAATTCACATGCACCTATCTGGTAAGATGGAAGCGGTTCTGAAACTCTGCAGGTGAGTGAGTGTTTTTGTTTT
Organism: Allobates femoralis; assembly: GCA_033576535.1. Taxonomy (NCBI): domain Eukaryota; kingdom Metazoa; phylum Chordata; class Amphibia; order Anura; family Aromobatidae; genus Allobates; species Allobates femoralis. The sequence continues at coordinate 741,023,614 of JARQOC010000003.1, read as the reverse complement.
GGTTTTATTTTTTATGTGGAGGCCCTATGGCACAGTTAAAATGAAATAAAAGAAGATTTAGAGTAGGACCACCCTGTTGAGATTGCCATGACGTAGCAGGGTGGCTCATAAAATTGTACAATTTTTTTGTCAAATAGCTCAATTTTATAAAAATTTATACAGTTTGGATTGAATAAGTGCATATGTACACTTTATACAGCATGCTATCCTCAGGTAGTGCTGGCTCTCTTCATGTATGTCTGTTGAAGACCTCCATGCATGTCATAGCAGCGCTCCTTTCAAACCTGCCTGTGGCTGGACTTCAAAGAAAACTGATTTTCACTATATGCTACAACTGAAAAAAAAGGTTTTTAAAAAATATGAAAAAAATTTATAAAACTTCAAATCACCCCCACCAGATAATAATAATAATAATAATTAAAAAAGCACATCTGTGATATCGCCGTGTTCAGAAAAGTCCGATCTATCAACATACAAAAATTGTAAACAAAAAAAGTTCAAGAAAACCAGAATTACGGTACTTTTTTTTTGGTCACTACAATACATTAAAAAAATGCTGTAAAAAACAAAACATCAAAACATGAGATGTATCCCAAAATGGTTTTAATAAAAATAGGAGAATAGTATTGTGAAGTAATTTAATGTACGCTGTAAACTTTTCCCCATTTGGAATTTTTTCCCCGTTTTATAGTATAGTATGTGATAAAATGGATGATGTCATTCAAAAGTGCAAAACACAAGTTCTCATATGTCTAAGTGGATGGAAAAATTAAAAAGTTATACCTCTGAAAAGTGGAGGGAAAAAACTAAAATTGCCTGCTTCGTAAAGATCTCCTACATACGTTTCGCTAGTTGCTTTGTCAAGGAAAATAGAAAAAATATCATTAGAAAAACTATGGCACTTCTTGCTTTTCATCTGATGAGGGGTACTCTGGTAGGTTCCCAAGATCATCACAATGCACGACGTATCACAAGGCATAGCAGTTCCAGAGTATCAAGAAAATGTGAAGACGTTTCAGTCTTGTAATGACCTTCATCAGTTTCACATGCTGTGATGAAGAGGCTGCTTGGAGGGATGACGTGGTGAGATATGACCGAAACATCTTCATGTTTTCATGATACACTAGAACTGCTGTTTAAAGAGGACCTGTCACCCACCCCCCCCAAAAGATTTCAAGCTAAAGGTAGCTCTGAATGCAGCATGTATGTTGCATTCAGGCAAGGGGTTCCCCAAGTGTTTCTGATGTCTAAATCATGAAATACAGGCTTTTAAAATGTGTACAACCGAGTCAGGAGGGCATTGCCAGATCCACATGAGTCAGGTCCTTGCAGGGGGCAATTCCTGCCCCCTGCTTCTATGTTCCTCTCTACTCTCTGTGTTGACCCACTGGTCAGGCGTCACAGTTGGGGTACTGACCCATAAAAGAGTGTGCAGTTATCCCTGTCACAGTGGGAACGCACGGTTTGTAGGAGGCTTCCACCAAGGCACTCCCAAACTCAAGCCTAGGCAAATGGTTGGAGCCCAGTCCCTGGGGGGAGAGTTAGGGGAGGAAGGAGGTAGAAAAATGGGGAGTTTTAATCTACCCGGGGAGAAGAAGAAAAGGGAGCCCTGAGAAGAGGAAAGGGGTCTCTGAGGGAGGGGGCCTAGAGAAGAGGCAGCCCGGGAAAAGAGAGAGGGATCACCCATACTGGAGTGCCCATACTCCGGGGGAAACCTTGGTCCACCCAACGGTGTGCCGGCTTCAAGGACGCAGTGCAGGGAGTCTAGCCCCTGAGCCGCCAACACCAGCCGTCGCGGGTCAGTCTACCGGCCCCGACACCCTGTCCACACAGCATCGCCACACTAGGATCGCCCACTAAAGATCGAGTTCCCCTTCTTATGAGCTGGGAAGCACAGGAACTCAACAGCACCCCAACGGGCCTGGTAGTAAGGGGGTAGTGCAAGGACAGGAATCAGCAGCAGGACCTGGGATAGTCAAGAGAAGGCATACCACGGGAGTCTCCGAGAGATCTTGCAGCCTGCTGTGACTACCCGGACTGCTACCTCATGCAAAAGACTGTTTTCTGCTGTGAACTGTATTGCCACCAGAACTGTTCCAGTAAAGTACCAGGGTAGAGTGACTGAGTCTCTGAGTGTTTGTCCTAATACTGCATTGCTGATAATTCACTTTTACAGACTGCATCCCCATCATCGGTGCACTACTGACCCGGAGGCCCAGCTCCTCCTGCAAGGAGCTGTTCCATCCAGGCTGCCATACCATCATCCTCCAGAGTACTGAGGCGGCGCTGGTGCCTAGTCCCCAGAATCTGCAGGTGGTGTCAAAAACTCTTTATTCCCATCTATACTACCCCTTTTTAAAAGCATAGCCCCCAGGGTACGGGTCTGGGCAGGCCACCAATGACATCTCAACCTCCGCAAGGGCCCAGATACCCAAGTACCCCATATACCCCGGGGCGGCACATCTCTGTCCGGGCCGCCTCCTTGATGGCCTGTCAGCTCTCCTCACTCTGCGCCTGCGTCTCCTTGTGCTATCACACGCAGGCACAGAACAAGGTGTTCCTATTGTCGGCCCCTCGCTCCTGCTCCCGCCTTCCGCACTGACGTCAGCACTTGTTCCCGCCCTGCTCCATGTATAACATGGAGCAGGGTGGGAACAAGTGCTGATGTCAGGGCGGGAGGCGAGAGCTGGAGCGAGGGACGTCAGCACTTGTTCCCGCCCTGCTCTGTGTTATACATAGAGCAGGGCGGGAACAAGTTTTGACGTCAGGGCGGGAGGCGGTAGCAGGAGCGAGGGGCATCAGAACCTGTTCCCACCCTGCTAAATGTTCAACATGGAGCAGGGCGGGAACAAGTGCTGACATCAGGTTTGGTGGTGGGAGCAGGAGCAGGAGCACTTGTTCCCGCCCTGCTCCGTGTTATACATGGAGCAGGCGGGAATAATTGCTGCTGACAGGGAGGGAGGCAGGAGCAGGAGCGAGGGGCCGACAATAGGAACACCTTGCTCTGCGCCTGCGTGTGATAGCACAAGGGGATGCAGGCGCAAAGCGAGGAGAGCTGACAGGCCATCAAGGAGGCGGCGAGGACAGAGAGTAGGGAGGAACGTAGAAGCAGGGGCAGGCATAGCCCCCAGGAAGGACCTGACTCATGTGGATCAGGTAATGCCCTCCTGGCTCAGTTGTACACATTTTAAAAGGCTGTATTTCATTATATAGACATCAGAAACACTTGGGGGACCCCTTGCCGTCTTTAGATTGAAATCTGGTCCTCTTTAAATAAGTTTTTCACTGCAATATCTCCAATCGCCCCCATGCCAGGGTTGTAGGAGATTGAGCATCGGTGTTGGGAGACATGGGTTATCCCCTAAGAGTAGCAAACAGCATTCTGCCAAATGCAATGGATATTTGTAAGTGGCCAAATATGTTTTTTATTCTTTCTTCTCTGAACATGTTCGAGCAAAATTGGGGTAGAGGACGGGGTGCAGTAACTGGTATAGGAGGTGGGGAAGACCCTAATGGAACTAGAACCCGCAATCCTAGGTGTTGGCAGCACGTTTTCCAGCGTCCAATTTGGTGTCGACCTCCACATAGTTCTGCTAGTATGCCATCAGAGAAATGTAGCATCCTTTGCACAAGCACTTGTCCACGTGTTGATGGCTAAGTGGGCAATGTGTGGGTAATGTTATGAAACCCGTGTTTGTGTCTGGTAGGTATGGCATGAAGAAATATTGGCAGTTGGGGACTGAGTACAGAGGGACAGTTGCCACCATGAGCTTAAGAATAGCTTTATAGTCCACATGCCCAAAAACAATATTTCAGGGGCAAGCAGTTTAGAAATATGCCCGTTTAGTAATTAGGCCTGCGGGTGGGAGGCTTAGTAATTAAGCCTGTGGGTGGGAGACTGGGTGCTCCTTTTTGTTTTCCAAGACCTGTGATAGAGAAAGCTGAATGCTGCACTGGGACAAGGAAATGGATGTGGTTGCTGATGGTGGCTGTAAAAGTGTATCGACAGGTACATGTTGGGAGACACCCTGTGTGGGTGCTCTGGGGAACAGTTGCCCACTCTCTCCCTCTGGCCACCTTATTGCCTCTTCCTGTCTGTCACAGGGCTACAGATTCCTATACTATCTAACGGTCGCTATAGAGTAAACAAAATCATCCACTAATTGCATCCTTTTATGGCCACTTTACATGCGGCTACATTTCTAGCTTATCCACAGGTAACTTACTGGCTGCAGTGAAATCATGGAGACATGGTTCTATCTTGTTGCTGTGTACAAATGGAATAATCTCTCCATGATTTCACTGCAGCCAGTAAGTTACCTGTGGATAAGCTAGAAATGTAGCAGCGTGTAAAGTGGCCATTAGGTATAACTCTACCTGCATGTCAAACCCTATTTCAATCTAAGATGGAGTCAGTCCTGTTCTCTAGTCACTGCCTCCTCCCCCTGTGGGCTAATTTCACAGTTTAACTCTTCCATGCCCTACAGTCACCTAATTTCTGAGCAGTCTCCTATCTTACAATGTCTTATTATTTATGTGTATAACTCTGCTACATTGTGCACTACATTACACACTATCATATTCTGGATTACAAGCTACTCACTCTTATACTCTATTTCAGTGTTTCTCAACTCCAGTCCTCAGGACCCACCAACAGGTTGGCCCCTTTCACATCTCTGCGTTTGCTGCGTTTTGCTTCATTTGCGTTTTTTCCGCGTTTTTACCGCAAAAAACACATGAAAACGCATGCGTTTTTGTCCCCATTGATTTTAATGGGAACGCATGATAAACGCATGTGCGTTTGGTAAAACGCAAAACGCATGCGTTTTTGCAAACGCAGCTCAAAACGTGGCAAACAACGTTTTGGGCTGTGTTTGCAAAAACGCATGCGTTTTGCGTTTTTGCAAACGCACATGCGTTTTGACATGCGTTTTTGTATGCGTTTTTCATGCGTTCCCATTAAAATCAATGGGGACAAAAACGCATGCGTTTTCATGCGTTTTTTGCGGTAAAAACGCGGAAAAAACGCAAATGAAGCAAAACGCAGCAAAACGCAGCAAACGCAGAGATGTGAAAGGGGCCGTTATGTTTTTAGGATTTCCTTAGTATTGCACAGGTGTTAGTTTAATCACATGCAAAGGAGACAATTCTAACACCTGTGCAATACTAAAGAAATCCTGAAAACATGACCTGTTGGTGGGTCCTGAGGACTGGAGTTGAGAAACACTGCTCTATTCAATATACCATATGTACACAAATATGCTTCTCTCTCCAGGGGCAGAAGTCCAGTCATCTCCTCATAAATATAATTCTTGTACTTATATAGTGGCATTAATTCCACAGCGGTTTACAGACGTCATCATCACTGTCCTCATTGAGGTTTAAAATCTGCATTCCCTATCAGTTTTTTCTTTGAAATGAGGGAAGAAACTGGAGAATTTGGAGGAAACCCACACAAACACGGGGAGAACATGCAAACTCCTTGCAGATGTTGTCCTTGGTGGGATTTGACCCCTGGACTCCAGCGCAACAATGCAACAATGCTAACCACTGGACCACCATGCTGCCCATGTTAAAATTCCAGACAACCCCTTTAATTTTAGTGCAACTATTGGAGTTTCTATATTGACTAAGGCTATGGTCACAGTACCATTTTTCACATGCATTTTTGGAGACCTGCGTTTTCAAAAACGCATGTAAAAAACGCACCCATAGGCCCCCATGTTAAAAAACGCATGCCCTAATAGCCAAAAAGCATGTGTGACTGTCCCATGCATTTTTGGAGCATATCCAAAAACGCATGCGTTTTTATAACATGGGTTTCCTATGGAAAACGCATGCAAAAACGCATGTACAGTTAGTACCTCTTAGTGCCATTCAAAAACGCATGCGTTTCCCATAGGAGCCCATGTTAAAAAAAACGCATGCGTTTTTCAAAACACTCAAAAAAATACTACAAGCACTATTTTTAGGTGCAGATTCAAAAACGCACCCAAAAACGCAGGGAGCCTTCACACACCTTACAAAACTCATGCTGACATGAAAAAAAGCATGAGTTTTGTTAAATCACTTAAAAAAACGCATGGCAACTGTGACCACAGCCTTAGGCTGTGGTCACAGTACCATTTTTCACATGCATTTTTGGAGACCTGCGTTTTCAAAAACGCATGTAAAAAACGCACCCATAGACCCCCATGTTAAAAAACGCATGCCCTAATAGCCAAAAAGCATGTGTGACTGTCCCATGCGTTTTTGGAGCATATCCAAAAACGCATGCGTTTTTTTAATAAGGGGCCTTATGTACAATTAGTGCCATTCAAAAACGCATGCGTTTCCCATAGGAGCCCATGTTAAAAAAAACGCATGTGTTTCCGGAAACGCATGCGTTTTTTTAACATGGGCTCCTATGGGAAACGCATGCGTTTTTGAATGGCACTAAAAGATACTAATTGTACATGCATTTTTGCATGCGTTTCCCATAGGAACCCATGTTATAAAAACGCATGCGTTTTCTACAAAAACGCATGCGTTTTTCAAAACGCTCAAAAAAATACTACAAGCACTATTTTTAGGTGCAGATTCAAAAACGCACCCAAAAACGCAGGGAGCCATCAGAGACCTTAAAAAACTCATGCTGACATGAAAAACGCATGTAAAAAAGCATGCATTTTTAAAAGGCACTAAAAAAACTGTGACCACAGCCTAATAAAAAAAATATGAAGGCAGTGTAAAACTTGAGAAATAACAAATACATCCTGACATTGTGGCCAATTGTACCAAAGGACAAACTCAATCATACATCTTTGACAAATCCAAAGTTACTAAATTTGTAATAAGTGCAACATATCTCTGCAGCTCCTGCTGTGATGCCAAAGTATATTGCACTTACTGAAGCAGAACAAGACATCCTCTGGCCATCTGGAAAGTCAGCTCTATCCGGATAATGTGAAACAACACCCAACACCCACTAAAACAGCATGCTTTATGTTAATGGCTTTGTATAGACCTTACTACCAAGTATATGGCTTGAGATTCGTAAATGTGTTGAGCTATAGCCATCAAACAGATGCACTTGCCCTAAACAATCCAGAAAGCTTCGGCAGATATTATAATGTGCTCACTGGGCCGCTGCCTGACAGGTAGAAGAGAGTAACAGCTGCCGAGTGGCTTTTACAGTTGACATCTTCTCTTAATAGTAGCTTTCTAAATCTTCACCACTGAAATGTTACTTACTAAGGCTGTGGTCACAGTTGCCATGCGTTTTTTTAAGTGATTTAACAAAACTCATGTTTTTTTTCATGTCAGCATGAGTTTTGCAAGGTGTGTGATGGCTCCCTGCGTTTTTGGGTGCGTTTTTGAATCTGCACCTAAAAATAGTGCTTGTAGTATTTTTTTGAGCGTTTTGAAAAATGCATGCGTTTTTGTAGAAAACGCATGCGTTTTTATAACATGGGTTCCTATGGAAAACGCATGCAAAAACGCATGTACAGTTAGTACCTTTTAGTGCCATTCAAAAACGCATGCGTTTCCCATAGGAGCCCATGTTAAAAAAACGCATGCGTTTCCGGAAACGCATGCGTTTTTTTAACATGAGCTCCTATGGGAAACGCATGCGTTTTTGAATGGCACTAAAAGGTACTAACTGTACATGCGTTTTTGCATGCGTTTTCCATAGGAACCCATGTTTTAAAAACGCATGCGTTTTCTACAAAAACGCATGCGTTTTCTACAAAAACGCATGCGTTTTTGGATATTCTCCAAAAATGCATGGGACAGTCACACATGCTTTTTGGCTATTAGGGCATGCGTTTTTTAACATGGGGGCCTATGGGTGCGTTTTTTACATGCGTTTTTGAAAACGCAGGTCTCCAAAAATGCATGTGAAAAATGGTACTGTGACCACAGCCTAAAACAACACTAGAAATATCTGGATCTCCAATAACAGCCGGTATATTCTCTTTATCTAAGCGATAATTCAATTAGGCTACAAGTGATGAAGTGAACAATATGTTTGCATAATCATTATATTATTGTGCAGTCATAGAATATATTGCAGATATAGAGGTCCTCCAAACAAACAACTCTATTTCAATTGCGAAGCGCACCATTCATTTTTTTTTATCTATTCGTTTATTTTGGTTAGTGGTAACATTTTGGCGATAATGTATTTTTTCTTAAAATAAAAACAAAACCATTATTGGACATTTTGAAAAAATTGCAGTAAGGTAAAATATAAATTTCTTTGTGTGCCAAATAGTCATACCACTCAAATATAAAGACTTTTCTATACAGTTAGGTCCGGAAATACTTGAACAGTAACACACGTTTTGGCATTTGGGCTTTTTACCAAAATATATTCAAGATACAGTTACATAATAAATATGGGCTTAATGTACCTATTCACATTTTTAATTTGAGAGTATTCATATCCTACGATTATTAATGTCCAATCAATTGTACATGTGCTTTCACTACACACTCAAACTTCTCAAAAGGAGACCCCAAAAAGGTTTCCTCCGTTAGCAGTCTGCCTAGGTGGTTTAAAGTTAATCTGCACCATACCAGTAGCTCTACATCAAATTCCTTTATTTAAAATTCATATAACACTATTCATATTCAGGTACCAAAATGATTTCTATTGAGCTATATGTTTTTTTACATTTTACATTGAGCCACATGATAGCAAGACAGTTAGTTTACATTTCATTGCACATTCATATAAAAGGATCCCAATAAGGTTACCTATGTAGATAATTAACCCTTCCCAGTGTTATATTGCTAGTCCTGTGGTTATATTACCTCCTCCCCACCACACTGTTCAGGGACATACAGAACTTATCACAAATTATCATTCATTCCCTCATACCTTTCTCAGGGGATTCTTGCAGTGTTTGCTGTGCTGTCAATATGGCCCCCTATACAGCCAACTTACGTTTCAAGTTTCTTCCTCAGGGCGTTATTCATATCCTAGTTGGTGTTAGAGTTTAGGAATTACTGCCAACTCCTTTTCAAGATACCAAAGGTAATTGGACAACTATCTCAAAACCTCTGTAATAGCCTGCATGGGCTACAAGATGGAGGGGAGAGATAGGGATGTAGTCTTGCTGCTTCCAGAACCAGGCTTACAATGAGAGTGGCGAGTCTAAGCGCCTACCAAGTTATCCCCAGAGCCTCTGATGGTGAGGTTGGACTTGACTCTAGGGCACCTCCTGGTTGTCACGGTCTACAAAGGGGGGGCGGGTTGGTGCAGGGTTAGATGGGGTTAAGGAATAAACTGTCACTAGGAAAGAATAGGTAAGGACAATTCCTGACACTTTTTCTGAGCAACTCTGAGCTACCTGCTGTCCCTAAATGGGCTCATTCACCCTGTGCAGCGATCACATTCTTCACCCTGTCTTTACCTGAACACAAAGTTGACTAGTGCTCAGGTCAACTAGGAACACTAGGATGAAGACACAAAGGGGATAAGGGCCCTTTTAAACACTGAGACTTTACAGCGATCCGACCTGGCCAGGATCACTGTAAAGTCTCTCTGTAGTCGCTGGTGAGCTGTCAAACAGGCAGACTCACCAGTGACAAGCCAGCAGCAACATCGCTGGTAACCAAGGTAAACACCGGGTAACTAAGCAGCACACTCATTGTGCAAAATGACATCAAATTATTAGTATGCTTTTAAATGACACATAGGACAGTAAATAATGAGAGTTCACAGATTAACCAATCACATTATTTGTTGCTATATGAGACTAGAAATAGGCCCGATGCTATCGCATCGGGAGGGCAGTGATGTTACGATGGGGGTGGGCTCTGTTGTGGGTCGAGGAGCAGCTGTCTTTCCCTCCGTCCACCTTCCCCCCCATGCTGTTTTCTTTTCTCATGTGCACTCTCTCTTCAGTGGTTTTCCCCCTGTGTGCTGTCTCAGTACCTCAATGGAAACGCATGCTAAAACGCCTGCAAAAACGCATGTGCATTTTCCAAATGCAAAAACGCAGCCAAAAACATCGGCCAATGCATCTAGGCCTGCGTTTGCAATAATGCATGCATTTTTGGGTATGGAAAATGTACATGCGTTTTTGCATGTGTTTTACATGCGTTTCCATTGACATCAATGGGGGCAAAACGCGTGCGTTTGGATGCGTTTTTAGCGGTAAAAACGCATAAAAGCGCAAAAGAGGCAAAACGCAGACCAGGTTAAGATGTGAAAAGGGCCTTAATGTCTTCATACAACTGTCCAGATTAATGTAAGAATAAATAACCCTAATGTATTCTAAAATATATTATCCTGAATGTATTTCCATACTAAAAACACAATATTTAACAATAAATGAGAAGCAGTTACTGAGATTATATTAAGTATGATTATTCCATGAATTATGTACATACAGCAAACAACTCTTCCCACTAAGCAATCATTCTAGTAGTATAAATTGCTAGAAAAATCAGGCAAATTCTGTAAGTTGAAGGGCGCCCCTTCTTCAGAAACTGAGTTCCTGATGAAAAAAAAAGATTATTTTGCTATCGAGTAATCAAACTTGATTTCTCCCTATGCTTCTATGAGAAAAATAAATTATGTCAGTAAACGCAGGAATCTAGAAATAGAAGTATTAAATAAAGATGTACTGCTTATTTCCAAGCTACTGTATAAACACAACAGTTTGTATTCTTTGCCGGCTATAATAAATTGCAATCAGTGGTTTTGTTGAATATAACTATCATGCAACATAAAAAATATAGTATCACTAAATATTAATAAAACGTCATACATTATGTATAGAGGTCATATGATATTGGACAAAATAAAATAATGTGCTATGATGTAGGACTAAGTAGCCAGTTGTACATAAGTGTATGTTTAAGAAAGTGCAGATAATAGATGACGGACCTCAGTGAAAGTCGTTATAATCACTTTCCTCCAGTGCAGAATCTGTGTACATAACCTATAAATGATGGGAAGTTTTAATAAGTATATAATAATTATTAAAGGGGGTGCCCAGGCAATTTTTTGATTTGCTCATTATGAAAATAATTATCAGAATTTTTCAGGGTATATCTAAAGGATTGAGAATGTGCACATAGGGTCTTATCCTTTTCAGACAGGTTTTAAGATGACAATATTAGAATTGCTCACCTGGTATGGTTGTGTAGCACACAACCAGCGTAATCGCTCAGAAATTGCAGCTGCTGCTGTGTCCGTTCTTCCACAGGTTACTGCGGTTCTTCAAGACAAATCATCCGGACAAAGTACCTTTAAGTCCACGTTGCTGCCAAAAAGATGTCGAAACACCAAAGACACGGGATGTCTGGGTACGGTGATAAAGGTTTATTTTCCGACGCGTTTCAGAGCCACATACCAAGCTCCTTCCTCAGGGTTCCCGCAGAAAAGTGGTCTATTCCTGGTTTAGAAATAGCAAATCCTTCGCAGCACACAATGCGTACTGTGCGGATTGGTAAATCTGCAATCACACAGAGTAACTGCAGAGTTATCAGTTTAGTCTGGACAATCCCACTCAATTACATGCAAACATGAACCTATCAAGACAACTCTTAAAATATACTAAAATGCCTTATGATCAAATCAAAACAATAGCCAAAATACTTATATTCTTCATAGCAGCATATTATAGTCTGTGCAATATTAAAGTGAGCTTGTCAGCTCATTTTACCCCTCTATCATACCACTACCTGTCCCTGCACCTTGCTAGCTCATCCCTAACCATCCCTCTCTGACCTAAAAGTGCCCTATAAAGTTTCTGAAAAATAATTTATAAGCTTACATGTAGTCTACATCCGTAGACTGGAAAGGCAGGATCCGGGTCTCCGTTCTCTCCTCCTCGCAGGCTCTTAGCATGGGCGTCATCAGTCCTTCTGCTGATCCTCCTATTTTTTTAAATTCCTAACTCCTCTCATAGTATGATGCCGAGCCAGAACGTCACAGCGGCCCGGTGCATTGTGGAGGTTGATCAGGTGTACAGCCTGGCTCTGGCGCATGCACAGTGCGCATATTTAAGCAGAGTTGTATACGTCATAAGCCCCACAAATGCATCGGACCAGATATGACGTTCTGGCTCGGCGTCATACTATGAGAGGAGGTGGGAATTTTAAAAATAGGAGGATCAGCAGAAGGACTGATGACGCCCAAGGGTTTGTGCTACGAGCCTGGAGAATGGAGACCCAGAACCCGCCTTTCCAGTCTAAGGATGTAGATGTGGCGCCATGTGCCAGGTAAAGCCACAGAACCAACTAGTTCACTAAGGGATTTCCACATCTGGTACTCACAATACACCCAACACCCTCCACTCCAGGCTGTAGGGGGAACACCACTGGTTGCTATTAAGCCAGATCCCCTATAAATACAGGTGCTGGGAGCGGAGTTAGGCAAAGTGTGCAGTCACTAGAAGAACTGTGAAGATCAGCTCAGAGCCTAGTGAGCTAACCTGGTCACTGGAGCCGTGCTTGGCCCAAGATCGGCACCCCGCCAGAGCCAGTGTGAGGTCCAGAGAGAGTGAGGATGACAGGCAGAGGCAAGGAACAGTACAGTGGGGGCAGAGGAGCCATCCTGGCTCCCCACACCAGAACACCGGTCAATGGAGCCCGAGTCTACAAGGGAGAGAATTTATCCTAGCAGAGAATCCAGAACACCACAGGAGCTTAGCTTCCCGGACACCCGCAGCACCCACATTTGAGAGCCAGGAGCCGCATGAGAGATAGCGGTAGCCAAGCGAGAGCCCTCAGTGCAGCAACACGGGTGTGGAGGAGCAGGAAAGGTCAAGCCTGGTTTCATACATGCCAGAACAAGGAGTCCTATACCTCACTCGGTGTGGAAATCCCAAAGTGCACCCTTCAACCCTGGATGTGTACCTGCAAGACCACCAGTAAAAGGTACAGAAAAATACTTTGTTCTGTGTGTGTCCCTTGTTTAAACTGTCCTACACCACAATGACTATGCTGCCCCATTTCTACCATGCTTCCTATTCCACCATCACCCCGGAGGTCCCAGCAGTGGCGGTGCCATCACCGGACCTCCAGGTGGCGTCACGACTGACAATAATTTTAATCCCTGTAAATATCCCCCTTTTTATTTTGTCACCAGGGGCACGGACTCAGGCACCGACCACCCGTGACATCACCGTAGCAGTACGCCCGAGATCTGAGTACCCCAAGCCCTTGGTGTGAGACATTGACTACATGTAAGTTTATAAATCACTAGATGGTGGCCCGATTCTAAAGAATCGGGTAGTCTAGAATCTATATAGAGTTTATTTAGTAATAGGGGAGTGCTGTGAAATTAATTGTGTGTATACAGGCGGCTCAGTGGTTGGCACTGTATACGGTGGCTCAGTGGTATCACTGTATATGGTGGCTCAGTGGTTAGCACTGTATATGGTGGCTCAGTGGTTAGCACTGTATATGGCGGCTCAGTGGTTAGCAGAGTATACGGCGGCTCAGTGGTTAGCACTGTATATGGTGGCTCAGTGGTTAGCATTGTATATGGTGGCTCAGTGGTTAGCACTGTATATGGTGGCTCAGTGGTTAGCACTGTATATGGCGGCTCAGTGGTTAGCAGAGTATACGGCGGCTCAGTGGTCAGCAGTGAGTGGGGTGGCTGAGTGGTCAGCAGTGAGTGGGGTGGCTCAGTGGTCAGCAGTGAGTGGGGTGGCTCAGTGGTCAGCAGTGAGTGGGGTGGCTCAGTGGTCAGCAGTGAGTGTGGTGGCTCAGTGGTCAGCAGTGAGTGCGGTGGCTCAGTGGTCAGCAGTGAGTGCGGTGGCTCAGTGGTCAGCAGAGAGTGCGGTGGCTCAGTGGTCAGCAGAGAGTGCGGTGGCTGAGTGGTCAGCAGAGAGTGCGTTGGCTCAGTGGTCAGCAGTGAGTGCAGCACAGGCTTGAGGGGGCAGAGGCTGGAGGGGGCAGAGGAGGGAGGAGGCAGAGGACGGAGGAGGCTGAAATTGGAGGGGTTAGAGGAGGGAGGGGTCAGAGGAGGGAGGGGTCAGAGGAGGGAGGGGGCGGAGGCTGGGGGGCAGAGGAGAGCGGAGGCTGGGGGGCAGAGGAGAGCGGAGGCTGGGGGGCAGAGGAGAGCGGAGGCTGGGGGGCAGAGGAGAGCGGAGGCTGGGGGGCAGAGGAGAGCGGAGGCTGGGGGGGCAGAGGAGAACGGAGGCTGGAGGGCTGAACACTCACTGGGCTGTCGGCGGTTCCGGAGGCCGGCCCCGGAGTGCGGGCGGGGCTAGCTCTGTGATGGAGGAGAGTCACCGGGTGTGTGGAGAGAGCGGCAGGACTGGGAGCGGTGGCGGCGGAGGCCGCACACCGGAGTGTGGGCCGGTCCGGGCCGGTTCCCGCATGTTGGTGGCGCACACCAGGCTGTGTGCGGAGCCAGTGGCGGGATGGCGGTCCCTGAGGGAGAGTGGGCGGTGAGCTGCAGGGCTGTGGGCCGGATGTGGGTGGGCGCAGACGGGGCTCTGTGCAGGGACTGTGGCGGGATAAGGGGGAGTGGTGGCGCTTTAGCGCCCACCGCGAGGCGCTGTGCCATTTTGACAGCGGCTCACGGTGAGTGCTATGCGCTCACCGCTCGTGAGTCTGGTACTTCCGGTTCCGGTCTTTGACACAGGGCGCAAGCCATCACGGAAGTTGAGCGGATTGGCGGGAAGTGGCCTTCGGGTTTTATATATAAGATATATATATAGCAGTACGATGGTATATGGTGGTAATGAGAGCACATGTATAGCAGCACTATGGTATATGGCGGTACATTACAGTACATGTATAGCAGCACTATAGTATATGGCGGTAGATTATAGTAAATGTATAGCAGCACTATAGTATATGGCAGTACATTACAGTACATGTATAGCAGCACTATGGTATATGGCTGTACATTATAGCACATGTATAGCAGCACTATGGTATATGGCAATACTGCGGTGACCGCGGTCCCCCACTCCTCCTGGCCCCCGGTCGTCCACAGTAAAAATAAAAAAATCCTCAGTGAGGATACTCACCTGTCCGGCGGCTCGCTCCACCTCGGCCTTGTAGGTCCTACAGGCCTTTAGGACCTGTAGTTGCCTGGGCAAGCGATCAGCTAAGGAGGGGAGGGGGGGCAGGATTGTGTTGGGGGGGCAGAATGGAGCGAGTGGGGCAGGATGGAGCGAGCGGGTCAGGATGTAGCGGGAAGGGGGGACAGGATGGAGACGGCAGGGCAGGATGGAGACGGCAGGGCAGGATGGTGGTGGGGGAGGGGTAGGATGTAGGCGGCGGGGCAGGATGTTGGCGGGGGGTGAGAATGGTGATGGGGGTGCGGGATGGAGTCAGGGGGGCAGGATGGTGTTGGGGGTGTCAGGATGGTGTTGGGGGTGTCAGGATGGTGTTGGGGGTGTCAGGATGGTGTTGGGGTGTCAGGATGGTGTTGGGGGTGTCAGGATGGATAGGGGGTGGCACTATGGTGTTGGGGGTGTCAGGATGGATAGGGGGTGGCAGGATGGATAGGGGGGGCAGGATGGATAGGGGGTGCAGGATGGATAGGGGGTGCAGGATGGATAGGGGGGGCAGGATGGAGGCGCTCCTCCTGACCCCCTCCGCTCAGCGCGGCACCCGTCCCTCTGGGCCTCCAGTCTCTGTGCCCCCCCCCCTCCTCCCCTCCCTCTGGGGCTGCACACCCCCCGCCCCCGCTCCTTCATGGTGATAATAAAAATACTTACCCTGCGGCGGCTCGCTCCACCCGTCTTGTAGGTGGCAGGACAGGACCTGTCGTTGGCTGGGAAACCGATCTGCTGGGGGTGAGTGGGCAAAGCGGGGTCAGTGGGCAGAGTGGGGATGAGTGGGAAGAGCAGGGGTTAGTGGGCAGAGTCATTGGGCAGAGCAGGGGTGAGTGGGCATAATCAGTAGTCAGAGCAGGGTCAATAGTCAGAGCTGGGGTCTGTGGGCAGAGCTGGGGTCAGTGGGCATGGTCAGTAGCCAGAGGGGGGGGGGTAAGTAGGCAGAGCAGGGTCAGTGGGCAGAGCGGGGGTGAGTGGGCAGAGTGGTGGGTGAATGGGCAGAGCAGGGTCAGTGAGCAGGATTGGGGCGTCAGTGGTCAGAGCAGGGTAATAGCGGGGGTCAGTGGTCAGAGCAGGGGTCAGTGGGCACAGTCAGTAGGCACAGCAGGGGTTAGTGGGAAAAATCAGTGGGCAGAGCAGGGGTGAGTGGGCACAGTCAGTGAGCAGAGCAGGGGTCAGCGGGCAGAGCGGGGGTGAGTGGGCAGAGCAGGGTTTAGTGGGCATAGCAAGGGTTATTGGGCACAGTCAGTGGGCAGAGCAGGGGTCAGTGGGCAGAGTGAGTGGGCAGAGAAGGGTCAGTGGGTAGAGCATGGGTGAGTGGGCACGGTCAGTTGGCAGAGCAGGGGTCAGTGGGCATGGTGAAAGGGCAGAGCGGGGGGTGAGTGAACAGAGGGTGGTCAGTGGGCAGGGTGAGTGGTAAAAGCAGGGGCGAGTGGGCAGAGCGGGGGTGAGTGGGCAGAGCGGGAGTAAATGAGCAGAGCAGGGTCAGTAGGCAGTGTGAGGGGTCAGTGGGCAAAGCATGGTCAGTGGGCAGTGTGAGGGTAAGTGGGCATAGCATGTTCAGTGGGCAGTGTGAGGCGTGAGTGGGCAGTGTGAGGGGTCAGTGGGCAGAGCAGGGTCAGTGTGAGGGGTGAGAGGGCAGAGCAGGGTCAGTGGGGCATGTGAGGGGTCAGTGGGCAGAGCAGGGTGAGTGGGCAGTGTGAGTGGTCAGTGAGCAGAGCAGGGTCAGTGGGGCGTGTGAGGGGTCAGTGGGCAGAGCAGGGTGAGTGGGCAGTGTGAGTGGTCAGTGAGCAGAGCAGGGTCAGTGGGCAGAGCAGGGTGAGTGGGCATTGAGGGGTCAGGGGGCAGAGCATGTTCAGTGTGCAGAGGAGGGTCAGTGGGCTGAGCAGGGCGAGTGGGCAGAGCAGGGTCAGTGAGGGGTCAGTGGGGAGAGGATGGTCAGTGGGCAGAGCAGGGTCAGTGAGGGGTCAGTGGGGAGAGGATGGTCAGTGGGCAGAGCAGGGTCAGTGTGAGGGGTCAGTGGGCAGTGAGGGGTGAGTGGGCAGAGCAGGATGAGTGGCCAGTGTGAGGGGTCAATGGGCCGAGCAGGGTGAGTGGGCAGAGCATGGTCAGTGGGCATAGTGGGGGTGAGTGGGCAGAGAGGGGGTGAGTGGGCAGAGCAGGGTGAGTGGTCAGAGTGGGTGAGTGGGCAGAGTTTGGGGTGAGTGGGCAGAGTGGGGGTTAGTGGTCAGAGTGGGGGTGAGTGGGCAGAGCAGGGTCAGAGAGAGGGTCAGTGTGCAGAGTGGGGGTGAGGGGGCAGAGAGGGGTTCAGGGGAAGAGTAGGGGGGTGAGTGGGCAGAGT
Organism: Allobates femoralis; assembly: GCA_033576535.1. Classification (NCBI taxonomy): domain Eukaryota; kingdom Metazoa; phylum Chordata; class Amphibia; order Anura; family Aromobatidae; genus Allobates; species Allobates femoralis. The sequence goes on along the minus strand of JARQOC010000003.1, from coordinate 741,006,253 downwards.
TTGGGGGTGAGTGGTCAGAGTGGGGGTCAGTGGTCAGAGTGGGGGTCAGTGGTCAGAGTGGGGGTCAGTGGGCAGAGCAGGGACAGAGTGGGGGTCAGTGTGCAGAGTAGGGGTGAGGGGGGCAGAGAGGGGTGAGGGGGGCAGAGTTGGGGGGTGAGTGGGCAGAGTTGGGGGGTGAGTGGGCAGAGTGAGGGTCAGTGGTCAGAGTGGGGGTGAGTGGGCAGAGTTGGGGGGTGAGTGGGCAGAGTGAGGGTCAGTGGTCAGAGTGGGCAGGGTCAGAGTGTGGGTCAGTGGTCAGAGTGGGGGTGAGTGGGCAGAGCGGGGGTGAGTGGGGGTGAGTGGGCAGAGCAGGGTGAGTGGGCAGAGTGGGTGAGGGGGCAGAGAGGGGGTGAGTGGGCAGAGTTTGGGGGTGAGTGGGCAGAGTTTGGGGGTGAGTGGGCAGAGTGGGGGTGAGTGGGCAGAGCAGGGTCAGAGAGAGGGTCAGTGTGCAGAGTGGGGGTGAGGGGGCAGAGAGGGGTTCAGGGGGAAGAGTAGGGGGTGAGTGGGCAGAGTTTGGGGGTGAGTGGGCAGAGTGAGGGTCAGTGGTCAGAGTGGGGGTGAGTGGGCAGAGTTGGGGGTGAGTGGGCAGAGTGAGGGTCAGTGGTCAGAGTAGGGGTCAGTGGGCAGAGCAGGGACAGAGTGGGGGTGAGGGGGGCAGAGAGGGGGTGAGGGGGGCAGAGTTGGGGGGTGAGTGGGCAGAGTTGGGAGGTGAGTGGGCAGAGTGAGGGTCAGTGGTCAGAGTGGGGGTGAGTGGGCAGAGTTGGGGGGTGAGTGGGCAGAGTGAGGGTCAGTGGTCAGAGTGGGGGTGAGTGGGCAGAGTTGGGGGGTGAGTGGGCAGAGTGAGGGTCAGTGGTCAGAGTGGGGGTGAGTGGGCAGGGTCAGAGTGGGGGTGAGGGAGCAGATCGTGGGTCAGTGTGCAGCGCAGGGGATGAATAGGCAGAGGAAGTTAGATCGGGACAGGACCTTTGATGACGTCACGGTCATGTGATCTGTGACTCCACCCATCATCGTGACGTCATCAAAGGTCCTCAAGCAGGATGAAGAGAGATCGCGTGTGGTTGGAGGGAGCTGTGGTAAGGGGGGGGGGGGTGACCGGACAGTGGAGGGGGGCGATCGGGGAGCGGAGGGGCAGTGGTGATAGGGTGGGGGTGACCGGACAGTGGAGGATGGCTATGGTGACAGGCAGGGGGTGATGGGGCAGCGGGGGCTGTGTGCAGGGCCGGTGACGGGATAACGGCGAGTGGTGGCGCTTTAGCGCCCACTGCGAGGCGCTGTTCCATTTTGACAGCGGCTCGCGGTGAGCGCTACGCGCTCACCGCTCGTGGGTCTGCTACTTCCGTTTCCGGTCTTTGTCACAGGGCGCAGGCCGTCACGGAAGTTGAGCGGATAGACCGGAAGTGGCCTTCGGGTTTTATATATAAGATTTTTCAGAAGCTTTATAGGGTACTTTTAGGTCAGAGAGGGATGGCAAGGCGCAGGGACAGGTAGTGGTAGGATAGAGAGGTAAAACAAGCTGACAGGTTCCCTTTAAGTGTCTGAAGAATGCATGTTTTAAAACATAAACCATTAAACTTCCCTGTATTAATAAATTTAATTTGTGGTTTACTTCCCCTATTATATAAATATCTTTTCAATACTTATGACTGAGAAAAAAATTGTATTCCCTCTAAATTCTTTTTGAAACCATTAATGTAAAACCAGTTCTTGAAACATGCTCACAACATTTGCATTTGTTATGGGCGGCCACATTTATGAAAACCTTTCACAGCTAATTTAGTTTTGGGAGTTAGATTATCATTAACCCCTTCACCACCCTGCCTGTTTAGACCTTACTGACCTGGCCATTTTTTGCAATTTTGACCAATGTCCCTTTATGAGGTAATAACTCTCTAACACTTCAACGGATCCTGGCAATTCTGAGACTGTTTTTTTCAAGACATATTGGGCTTCATGTTAGTGGTAAATTTAGGTCAATAATTTTTGCATTTATTTTTTAAAAAATAGGAAATTCTATTAAACCAGAGAGTTATGTGACACAAAATTATTAAAAAATAACATTTACCACATGTCTACTTTTCATCAGCACAATTTTGTAATTTTGTTTCTGTTCGGAAGTTATAAGGGTTCAAAGTTCATCAGCAATTTCTAATTTTTCCAACAAAATTTACAAAACCGTTTTTTGGTGACCACATCACATTTGAAGTTCCTTTGAGGGGCGTACATGACAGAAAACACCCAAAAGAGACACCATTCCAAAAACTGCACCCCTCAAGCTACTCAAAACTAAATTCAAGAAAATGATTAACCCTTCAAGTAATTCACAGGAACTAAAGTAATGTGGAAGAAAAAAAAGAACATTTTAATTTTTCCAACAAAAATGTTAATTTAGCCTCAAATATTGTATTTTCACAAAGGTAAAAGCACAAAAAGGACCCTAAAATTTGTTGTGAAATTTCTGCTGAATACGCTGATACCTCATATGTGGTGGAAAATCACTGTTTGGGCCCATGTCAGAGCACGGAAGGGAAAGAGCGCCATTTTACTTTTTGAATGGAAAATTAGCTGCAATTGTTAGCGGACACCATGTCGTGTATGGAGAGCCCCTGTGTGCCTAAACATTGGTGCTTCCCCACAAGTGACCCTATTTTGGAAACTAGACCCCCCCCCCAAGGAACATATCTAAATGCATAGTGAGCACTTTGAACCCCCCAGGTGCTTCACACATTGATCTTTAAAAATGAAAAAGTACTTTCTTTCACAAAAATGATCTTTTAGCCACAATTTTTTTATTTTCACATGGGCAAAAGGATAAAGTGGATCGTAAAATTTGTTGGGTAATTTCTCCTGAGTACACCAATACCTCATATATGACAGAAAACAACTGTGTGGGCGCATTGCAGGGCTCTGAAGGGAGGGAGTGACATGTTGGAACACAGATTTTGATGGCATGGTCTGTGAGGGATCTGTTTGGATAGCCCTTGCTGTGCCTAAACAGTGGAAACCCCCCACAAGTGACAACAATTTGAATTCACTGTCACAGGGAGCCCTGGTTACTCAGCAAGTGGCGTAACCACTCCCCTGTGGCAGTTTCTGACTGCTGCGGGTGACGTCACTAACCGAGTCCCTGCAGTCAGTGTGATTGTAGACTCTGCAGGGAGAGGACACTTCTTCTCTCCCTGCAGACTATGGATGAAGGATTGTGGAGGGATATGTGGGAATAATAAAGATGGAGTTGAGATATGTTTCTTTTTTGTTCTAATAAAAAATTTTCTCTGAGTGTTGTGTATTATTTACTATTTATTAGAAATTCCTAATGGCCGGGTCTAACATGGGTGAGACATTAGGAATGAACATTATGGCTTAGTGCTAGCTGCCAATACAAATCTGGCATAAACCCTTTATCACCCAGTTTGACACCAGTACCAGGGCAACTGGGAGGGTTGAGGTACAGCAGCAGAAAATGGCGCCTCTAATGGATGTGCTATTTTCTGGGGTGGTTGAGGGTTGCAATTTGCAGTGTGAGGGGCCCAGAACATTTGGGTCTCTCCACTCTGAGGATTCCAGCCTCCCAGCTGCCAAGTTGTACCTGGCTGGCAACCAAAAATATGGTGAAGCTCCATGTTGTTTTTTTTCATTTGTAGAAATAATTAGAAAAAAAAAAACGTGGGGCTTCGCCATATTTTTGGCTGACAGCCAGGTACAATTTGGCATCTACCGACTGCCACCCACCCCAGTTGCCACACTGTATCTGGCTATCAACCAAAAGTACAGCAAAGCCTGACATCGTTTATTTAGCTTATAGAAATAATTTGAAAAAAAAACAAAAAAAAAACGTGGAGCTTCACTGTATTTTTGGTTGCCAGTCAGGTACACAATCACCATGACCACACAACTGCAACAACAGATCAAATGTCCTCTTGTTTTAGTCTCTGCGGTCATAATGATGGTGCACTGTATGGCAATGATCTGCTATGCAGTGCACCATCAATATGAATGCAGAGACTATAGCAAGGGATCAAGCATCCTCTTAAAGTCTCTGGGGTCATAGTGATGGTGCACTGTATGGCAGATCTTTGCCATACAGTGCACCATCACTATGATCGCAGAGACTACAACAAGAGGACACTTGATCCCTTACTGTAGTCTATATGGTCATGGTGATTGTGCACTGTATGGCTGATAATTGCCATACAGTGCACCATCACTATGACTGCAGAGACTACAACAAGAGGAAGCTTGATCCTTTGTTGTAGTCTCTGCGGTCACAGTTATGGTGCACTGTATGGCAATGATCTGCCGTACAGTGCACAATCACCATGACTGTGACCCCAGAGACTCCAACAAGTGAACACTTGATCCCTTGTTGTAGTCTCTGGGGTCAGAGTTATGGTGCACGGTACGGCAAATTATTGCCATACAGTGCACCTTGACTATGACCCCAGAGACTACACGTGGACACATTATTATTATTATTGTTATTATTTATTTATATAGCGCCATTATATTCCATGGCGCTTTACATGCTAAAAGGGGCAGACTAGGTCAAGTAACATAGTTAACAATACAAGTAACAATATATGTGGACAATTCGGTCGTACAGATACAAGAGGGGAGAAATCCTGTCCACGAGGGCTCACAGTCTACGAGGGGTGGGTGGGGATACAGTGGGAGGGGGAAGTTCCAGTCGTGAGGCGGTGTGGTGGCCTGGGTCTTATTGCAGGTGGTAGGCTTGGCGGAAGAGGTGGGTCTTCAGGCTTCTTTTGAAGGTTCCCAGGGTAGGAGAATGTCTGATGTGTTGGGGCAGTGAGTTCCAGAGTATGGGTGAAGCACGGGAGAAATCCTGTATGCGGTTGTGCGAAGAGGAGATGAGGGGGGAGTAGAGGAGAAGCTCTTGGGAGGATTGCAGGTTGCGTGAGGGTAGGTATCAGGAGACCATGTCACAGATGTATGGAGGGGACAGGTTGTGAATGGCTTTGTATGTCATGGTTAATGTTTTAAACCGGGATCTCTGGGAAGTAGGGAGCCAGTGAAGGGCTTGGCAGAGGGGGGAGACAGATGGATTAGGCGGGCAGCGGAGTTCTGGATAGATTGGAGAGGTGCAAGGGAGGTATTGGGGAGGCCGGTGAGCAGGTTGCAGTAGTCAAGGCGGGAGACGATGAGACTGTGAATAAGGGTTTTAGCAGTGTCGTGGTCAAGGAAAGTGCTGATCCTATAGATGTTTTTGAGGTGGAATCATCAGGAGGTGGCGAGGGCCTGGATGTGGGGCTTGAAGGAGAGGGAAGAGTCAAGGATAACCCCGAGGCACTTGGCGTGGGGGACTGGGGAGAGAGAGCAGTCGTTGACGACAATGGATAGGTCAGGTAGTGAGGGGGAGGGTCTTGGGGGGAAGACTATGAACTCTGTTTTGTCCATGTTCAGCTTAAGGAAGCGAGCAGAGAAGAAGGATGAGATGGCGGACAGGCAGTGTGGGATTTTGGATAGAAGGGAGGCGATGTCAGGACCAGACAGGTAGATTTGGGTGTCGTCGGCGTAGAGGTGGTACTGGTGGCCATGGGACTCAATGAGTTGCCCTAGGCCAAGAGTGTAGATTGAGAACAGTAACGGTCCAAGAACCGAGCCCTGGGGGACCCCGACAGGGCGAGGAGGATGTGTGGGAGTGGGTGACGTTGAAGGTCTAGTCCGTTAAGTATGAGGAGATCCAAGAGAGGGCAAGGTCCGTGATGCCAAGAGATTCCAGAATCTGAAGTAGAAGGGAGTGGTCAACAGTGTCGAAGGCGGCGGACAGGTTGAGGAGGAGGAGGAGGACAGAGTAGTGGCGCTTGCTTTTGGCAGTCAGTAGGTCATTGGTGACTTTGGTCAGGGCTGTTTCAGTGGAGTGGAGGGGTCGGAAGCCAGATTGCAGGCGGTCAAAGAGGGAGCAGGAGGAAAGGTGAGAGGACAGCTCAGCTAGTGGACATACTGTTCAAGTAGTTTAGAGGCGAAAGGGAGGAGAGATATAGGGCGGTAATTGGAGACAGTTGTGGGGTCGAGGGAGGGTTTTTTGAGGATGGTTGTGATCAAGGCGTGTTTGAAGGCTGAGGGGAAGATGCCAGTGGTAAGTGATAGGTTGAAAAGATGAGTTAGGGCTGGGTTGATAACGGAGGTGATGTTGGGAATGAGGTGGGATGGGAGCGGGTCTTGGGATCTGTTGTGAAGTGTGATTTTGACAGGAGGGAGGAGAGCTGGTTTTCAGTTATGGGGGGGGAAGCAGTTGATGGAAGGAAAGGGCAGTATAGGTGGAAGGGGAGGCTGTGGGGACAGTGGATCAAAGCTGTTTCTGATTCTGTCAATCTTTTCTTTGAAGAAGGAGGCGAAGTCTTCTGCAGAGATAAGGGGAGAGGGAGGGGGAGGGTGGGCAGAGTAAGGAATTGAAGGTATTGAAAAGTTGTTTGGGATTGTGGGACAGGGAGGTTTTTAGGGATGAGAAGAAGGTTTGTTTGGCGGTAGCAAGTGCTGTCTTGAAGCCGATGAGGGACTGTTTGAACAGCGCAAAGTGCTCAGTGGAACGTGATTTTTTTCCATCACCTCTCGCCGAACCTGGATGCCCGTTTCAGGTCTTTAGTGATGATGGTGTGCCAGGGTTGCCTGTTAGTGCATAGAGCGTGGTATGCGAGGGGGGCGGCTAGGTCGAGGCCCTTGGTTAATGTGGTGTTGTAGAGGGTGGTGGCAGTGTCTGTGTCACGTATAGATGTTATGTTAGCGAGAGGGAGGAGGGATTCTGAGAGTGAGTGTAGATCAATGTGTTTTATGCTTCTGCGGGGATGATCAAGTTTGCGGAGAGGAGGTGGTGTAGTAGGGGAGGTGAGGGAGGAGAAGGTCAGCAGATTGTGGTCAGACAGGTGGAGGGTTGAGTTTGTGAGGTTAGTAAGGGAGCAAAGATGGGTAAAGATGAGATCCAGTGTGTGGCCATCTTTGTGGGTGGCAGAGGAAGACCATTGAGAGAGCCTGAAGGAAAAGAAGTTGAGAGGCGGTTGGGTGGACAGTGTCAATAGGGATATTGAAATCGCCCATAATGATGGTGGGTATGTCAGTAGAGAGGAAATTAAGTAGCCAGGTGGTGAAGTGGTCAAGGAAGGTGGGGATAGATCCAGGGGGGCGGTAGATGATGGCTAGCTGGAGGTTACAGGGGGAGAAGATGCGAACAGGGTGGGCTTCGAAAAATGGGAGAGTAGCAGAGGGGGGTAATGGAATAGGGGCGAAGGAGCAGGTGTCACCTCCGCCATGTTTGTCAGAGGGGCAGGGGGTGTGGGAAAGATTGAGTCCGCTGTAGGATAGTGCAGCAGGGGAGGCTATGTTGGAGGGGGTGAGCCAGGTCTCTGTGATGCCAAGGAATGAAAGTTTATTAGAAATAAAGAGTTCATGAATGTATGGGAGTTTATTACAGACTGAGCGGGCATTCCAGAGTGCGCCTGGCAGGGAGATTAGAGGAGCAGGGGCTGGGGGAATGGGTCTAAGGTTGGTCAGGTTGTGAGGGTGGGTGATGGTGAAGTTATGAGCGTTGGTGATGGGACGTGGGGGAGGGGTGTAGGTGACTGTGGGGATGTGGCGGGGGGTCCGGGATTAGGGGAAATGTCGCCAGTGAGTAGGAGGAGCAGGGAGAGGGTTAACAGGTGGGAGCAAGAGAGTTTACGTGGAGAGTGTGCCTGATTGGAGATGGAGGATTGAAAGTGAAGGAATAGTTCAGAGGAGTGGGTGAGGTGGTTAGGTAGGATGGAGGGTGAGAGAAGTACTTTGTTGCTGGGTGGAGGGATGAGCGGGGGTAGCAGGAAGTGGAGAAGGATGGGAGTGAGAGTGCAAAGGAGGGGATACATTGTGGATGGTGAGCGGGGGATAGGAGTAGCGTGGGTCAGATGCAGCGGGAAGGAGAGCTGTAGTGGTGGGTGAGTGGTCAATAGTGAAGAGTAGTCTGGGGTTTACATAGTGAATACATAATTGCAGCACAAGTGAACAAATTACATGTCTGTTTGTTTGTCTTGCATGACATACCCATTACGTGCCCCGTTTAACTGCCCGGTGTAACTGCATAACAATTGTACATGCGGCACTTATGCAGTTGGCATGATTGCAAGAGTCCGCATGATTGCACCCCTTAGCTGGCTCTACATATATAGTAAGCTTCTACTTAGATCTGGGTCTATTAAACTTGTTAATCAATTAATCAAAGAAACTCAGTACAGCTGGAGGCAATAAATGCAAGACAAACACTTCTGAACCAAAGATGACCTCTGAACAACCCACATCACACACAGTAAGATGATTTCAGTATATTACATTAGTAAAAGACAAGTATGTTGTTAATAGAAGTCACAGAATCATATACCTCTCTTGTTAGGAGGGACAGGCAGGAAAACTGAGTGAATGGAAGTGAATGGAGGTCACAGAATCATATACCCCGCTTGTGAGAGAGAGACAGGCAGGAAAGCTGAGTGAATGGAAGTGAATGGAAGTCACAGAATGACACTTGATCTCTTGTTGTGATCTCTGGGATCACAGTCATGGTGCATTGTATAGCAGATTGCCATAGAGTGCATCATCACTGTGACCCCAAAGACTACAACAAGTGGATCAAGTGTCCACTTGTTGTAGTCTCTGGGGTCAGAGTCATGGTTACCATGGTGATTGGCTCATTACAATGAGCCGATTACCGTGAGGAGAGGTAGGAGACTGCACTCCCTCTCCCCTGACCCTAAGTGCTGTGATCGCTGGGGTGACATAGAGTGAGGTAGGGCACAGCGATGACACAGAATGCTGTGTCCTGGCTGTCACATCGCTCCTCAGTACTCTCATCTCCATACAGGAAGATAAAGCTGCAGAGGAGCCAGCACAAGCTGCAGGATTGCGGCAGGGGGCACAGGAGGGGAGGGGGTGACCGGAGGGGTGTGGAAGGAAGAGTAAAGAGGGGAGATTGGGACCAGAGGGGAGCGGGAGGAGGAAGAAGGGAAATAGTGCTGGAGGGCACAGGAGCAGGGCACAGGCACAGGAGCGGAGCATGAGAGGAAGAGAGATGGGGAGATCATTACCGGAAGGAGATTGGGTGCAGGCTGTGGAGTGGGTCTGGTGGGAGTGATCCATCCCATCAGATCACCCTCATCAGGGTGGAAGGGGGTGATACCTCCAGCTCTCCATCTTATGGAAGGGGCTATGATAGCCCCTTCCATAGCTGTACAGTGACAATAACTGTGATTGGTTATTGGAAATTTCAACAGCCAATTACAGCGATCGTATGCGTGGGGTGGCAAAGCCACTCCCCCTGACATCACCTAAGGTCCTCTCCTCCCTGTACCTCTGGTGACATTTCACCAACCCTGGTAACTGGAGTTACAGGAACTCCATGACGTTGTGGAACATCACGGGTCGGGAAGTCACCGACTTCTATGACGTTCCACAATGTAATAGGTCGGGAAGAGGTTAATATTTAGGGTGGGGGACGAAATAGATCAAATTATTGTGGCTCTTTTGGAAAAAATAAGCAAGTTTATCGAAGACTGTAAAATTTTAACTTTGAAGCGCAACTATAAGATGCACTTTCCCTCCTCCCCCAAATTTAGAGGAACGTGTGGGGGGGATTTTATACTGTAGATGTAGATGTACTTGGATTGCGGTTGAGGTGGGGATGCAGAGGCAGTGGAGTGGGTAACAGTAGGCAGGAGCAGGGCTGCTGCTGCAGGAAGCTGGTGGTAGGAGCAAACACTTGTGTCCGCTATTAAAGAAAAGGAATATTCACAACTCCCCATGTCCATAATCCCACCCTCCTCTCAGTATCAGTTTAATTGTCAAGAGGTGGGCGGGATTACGGGTGTGGGGAGCATTGATTATTTATTTTCTTTAATATCAGATTCATGTGATTGCACCAGCTGCTTACTTCTTGCAGCAGTTTGGGCAATCAGATGTGTCCCCTATTAAACAATGTAAATATTCACTTCTCCACATTCCCATAACCCCTCTCACAACTTAAAATTAAAACGGGTGCTGAGAGAAGCGAGGGATTATGAGCATGGGAAGCAATGAAAATTCATTTTGAATTAGCCGACAGGTGATGTTGGAATGTGACTGGGGAAGCATAGCAGTGATGTCATGCACTGCCTGTCCTTTATAAGCCAAAGTCAGTTGTTGGCATAAGAAGAGGATGCTATGGCATGGGAGAGCGGAAGCAAGTAGAGTATAATCGTTTATTTTTTATGTGTTAAAAAAACAGCATAATGGGAGATGGGTCCATGATGTAAGACATATATACCAGGAAGGGGGACATATATACCAGCATGGAGGACATAAAAATAATGGATGGGGATCATTTATACCAGGATGAAGGACATATATACTAGGATGAGCCCATGATGGGGAACATATACACCAGGATGAGGGACATATATATCAGGATGGTCTGCCATACCAAGCAAGTTTATTAAGCTTGAGGTTATTCAGTTTTGAAAAACAAAGGCTTAGGGACGATCTTATTAGAATGTACATATATATCACACTCAATTCCATAACTCAACAGTAGTAGTTTACACCCATATCCTCAAATTGGGGAAACATGCAATCCCCAATCAATTAATGCAACCAAAGAATAAAGAGGATTTTTAATTGCAATATTATTTTATTACTGGACTTACACAACAGAAGGACAAAAGTGGAGACAAAACATCAGCAAAGTCCCAGATCACTATATATCAACATACAAATCAGAATTACCAAGTAGCACAAATCTATTGCAGCATGCCCATAAAAACTCCACAAAATATTCATCTACTGCCCCAGAGCATTAACTTGTGAGGGTAAGGTGATATTGGGAGAAGGGGGTATGGGAGAATAAAGTGCTAGATCAATGCTAGTGTACAAGGCTCACCGTATGTGTGTGACTGGGACCGTCTGTGGACTGAAAGGACCCTATGACCGTTTCGCAGGTGAATATCTGCTTCTTCGGGGGGGGGGGTGTTTTACTTACACCTGGCAGGCTCTATTTAAGCCAGGCATCGCATCCTTGTTACGTCCTGTTTCCCTGGAAGTAGCAGGGGCGTCTCCCGGCAATAAGGGGACACTCATGGCGTCACATCCGCTGACGTCAGTGTCAGTCAATACCAAGCAAGTTTATTAAGTTTGGGGTTATTCAATTTTGAAAAGCAAAGGCTTAGGGACGATCTTATTAGAATGTACATATATATGTATGGACAATATTGAGACTAGTAATTAGTGAGTAGCTTAATATTTGTAAACGCTATACTCGTAATGAGCACTTTGTAATACTCACATACTCGTCTGAATATTGAGTCCAGTAAATTAGTGAATGGTTCTGCCCACACACATCTAGCCATAAAACTAGCATTTCCGGGACAGGGCAGGAGGACGGACATTTTTGCGTTTTTAATGCATAAAACACCTTGCTGTGCCCCCCAGAGAGACTTTAACATCCAATCTGCTCTCACTGGGGGGCCGACTTCCTTTGTGTACTGAAAGTAGCTGGCAATTTGCGACAGATCGTTCACGATCGACACATCAATCACAAGAACCAGCGTTACTCGCCGACTAATGAGTATTGCGAATACTGTATTATCTGTGTGAGTAATAATAGTAACGATTACACTTGCTCGTCACTAACTGAGACCTTTCTAATGATCTTTTTACACCTAGTCCTGCGATGGGGAGAAGGCGGCATCCTGTACGTCTACGTCATTTCTGGGCACATGAAGTATTTCAATTTCTGACTTCTAGATTTGCTCCAAATCAAATTTCCCAAGCAAATTGGGTAAAGCTGGAAAACATGAAATTCAGAAGATTGCTCATCAGTAATGTTTATGCCTTAATGGATGGTTATACAGTACACAGCACTTTGCATTTTAATGTCATGGTGACTGTAATTATGCTGGGATTTTATTCCATCTTACCGTTTCTCCCATATTATTAGTGCTTTATTATAATGCACACTCTGTCTTTAATGTTTTTAAAAAAATATATGAAATATATATAATTGTTGCTTTTGTAGTAATTTGTGTTATGCGGGTTTGCACATAGGTTTGTCTGTAAGTACATAGAATAGAATTTGGCTTAAAATAAAATGTCAATAGGGTAGAATCATGTATTTATTTTTTAATCTTGAATTGTGGAGATTCATAAAGAAAAAGTAGACGAAAAGATCAAAAAGTTTATTTCAGCAGGATCAAGCCTTAATGTTCAATATAAATGTATGACTGATACAATAAATTAGTTTATGATACAAATAAATATAGATAGACTTCAATACTGCAAAAGTTGTTGAATTTCATTTTGTGTTTTTTCCACAAACAATATTTATTTATGCCCACGATAGATAATAACTTGGAGCTCAATGGAACTCCCTCAATTCCTTGGTTGTGGATTATTAGTTAACTGCTCTCCTACTTGTAACTTTGTTGTACAGATAGATTGTCAAAATGAATGCTGCACTCCCACTTAATATAAACACCCTCATAGGACTCAGGAGCCCTGTGCTATTATCTAGAAGAATTCATTTATTTTGTGAAGTGTCTGTGTATAAAGTAAAGTAATGAGGTCACTTTAACATCACATTAAATCCCTAAAAACAACATTGTATCAAAGTCCTCACAAATAGAAAGAAATGTTAAAGAGAACACATTTTGATATATACAAGTTTATTTCCTTTGTGTGTATTGGAAAAACACACAAAAAAAAGCTGAGTAAAAAGGGCATAATTTCAAACAAAACCCCCAAAATCGGCTGGACAAAATTGTCGTCACCCACAACTTAATATTTTGTTGCACACCCATTGGTATAAATAACTGCAATCAATCGCTTCCTGTGACCATCAACAAGCTTCTTACACCTCTTAATTGGAATTTTTGATCAGTCCTCTTATGCAAACTACCCCAGATCTCTTGCAAGGCGCCCTTCTCCCAACAGCAATTTTAGAGTCTATTCACAGGTGTTGAATGGGATTTAAAACCCCAGTCACACATGACGAGATCGTTAGCGAGATCGTTGTAACTGTGACCTTACAACGATATCTCCAGCGATGTCGTTCTGTGTGACATCTAGCAGCGATTAGGCCCCTGCTGTGAGGTCGATGATCGCTGCAAAGTGCACTTGGTCATTTTTTGGCCGTAGGTCTCCCGCTGGTCAGCACGCATTGCTATGTGTGACAGCGAGAAACCAGCGATTAGTGACCTCACAGGCTGGTAACCATGGTAAACACCAGGTATCCAGGCAGCGCCCGGTGTTTATCATAGTTACCAGCGTCCTCCCTGCTTAGTGTTGCCTGTAAGCAGGGAGGAAGCTGGTAACTATGATAAACACCAGGTATCCATGTACCTGCTGTTTATCATACCATCTTACCATCCTCCCTGCTTATAGGCAGCTCTAAGCAGGAAGGACGCTGGTAACATCGTCTTCAGCGATGTGAGAGGTGGCTCCCAGGTCCCTGATCGCTGGGGAGATCTGCCTGTTTGACAGCTCCCCAGCGACCAGGTAACAATGCTCCAGCGATCCAGGCAGGTCGTTATTGCTGTCGGGATCGCTGGAGCGTCGTTGTGTGTGACAGGACCTTTAGTCTGGATCCACTTCTGGTCTTTTTAGAACTCTCCAGCAGTTTGGTCTATCCATTTCTAGGTGCTTCTAGAAGTATGTTTCAGGTCAACGTTCTACTGGAATACCAATGACCTGGGGCAAACCCGGCTTTCTGAAAATGGGCACTATATTATGGCCTAAATTCCTTTGATAATCTTCAGATTTGCACAAACTCAAGGCACCCAGTGCCAGAGGCAGCAAAACAACCCCAAAATAACTTTGAGCCTCCACCAAATTTGACTATAGGTCCTATGTTCTTTTCTTTACATGCCTCATTCTGTTTTCAGTAAACAGCAGAATGATATGCTTTACCAAAAAGCTCTGTCTTGGTCTCATTTGTCCACAAGATGCTTTACCAGAAGGCTTTTGGTTTACTCATGTACATTTTAGCAAACTTCAGTTTAGCTTTTTCATATGTCTGTGTAAGCAGTGAGGTCCTTCTTCATCTCTAGTCATAGCATTTCATTTCATTCAAATGTTGACTGATAATTCACGCTGACCTTAATGCACCTTAAGACTAGGGTCATATTAATGTTTTCAGCGCTGCCCAGGGGGTTGTGCTGAAAACTTAGGTTTTTGGCAGCATAAACGTGGTGCTACCACCATGGTTAACGCGTTAACGCTGCCCATACTAACCTATGGAGGCCCTGCCCCTAACGCAGCTCCAACGCTGTCATCAGATGGAAATCTTACGGTATTTCCTAACGTGAGAAAAGACGTTGCAGAATGCGTCTTTTCTGGCGTTAGGTAATACAGCGAGATTTCAAACAGATGCCGGCATGGGAGCCGTGTTAGGGGCAGGGCCTCCATAGGTTAGTATGTCCAGCATTAACGTGGTGCTACCATAGCAGTAGCACCGCGTTTATGCTACTGCAACATATGTTTTCAGCGCGACCCCCCGGGCAGCGCTGAAAACGTTAATGTGACCCTAGCCTAATGGCCACTTTACACGCAGCTACAGGTAACAGGTTTTCCACAGGTAACTTACTGGCTGCAGTGAAATCATGGAGACAAGGTTCTATCTTGTTGCTGTGTACAAATGGAATAATGTCTCCATGATTTCACTGCAGCCAGTAAGTTACCTGTGGAAAACCTGTTACCTGTAGCTGAGTGTAAAGTGGCCATAAGGCTACAGCCTTACTTACCCGGTGCCTCACATTAAACGGATCCAGTTCCTGCTGAGCCCAGCCTGCAGTAACGGCCAGCATTAATGTCGGGGGCTGCCTGTGAATGCTGCTCCATAGCAACCCAATGTTTACCATGGATGCAGCCACACAGGAAGCAACATTTTCCTGTGCGCTCTGCTAAATCGCAGTTCCTGGGGCTTCCTGTATGGCTTCATCCATGGTAAACATCAGGTTACCAGGGAGCAGCGTTCGCAGGCAGCATCCGATCTTAAAGATGGCCGTTACTGCAGGCTGGGCTCTGCAGTAATGGCATCCGTTTAACGTGGGGCACCTGCTAAGTGTGGCCCTAGCCTAAGTCTGCAGGACTGCTTGAATTTCTTTGGAACTTAATTGTTGCTTTTTATCAACCACCAGACTATCCTGCATTGCAGCATTTCATCTATTTTTCTCTGCTGGCCATGTCCAGGGAGATTAGCTACAGTGACATGGGTTGTAAGCTGATTGATAATGTTGCGCATTTTGGACAAAGAAACATTACGAACTCTGGAGATGAACTTAAACCTTGATATAGTTTATATTTTTCAGCAATTTTGGTTGTCAAGCCCTCAGAATTTTCTTTTCTCCTCTTTCTCTTCTCCATGCTTAGTGTGGCACACATAGACATATAATGCAAAGACTGGTCAACTTCTCCCCTCTTTAATCTTGTTTCAGGTGTGATTTTCATATTGCCATCATCTGTTAAGGTGGGATTACACGTTGCAATATCGTTCCGATATCGCAATTCAATGGCGCGGGAGCGCGCATTTAGTGCACGTTTCTCCCGCATCGCATAGGAGGTTTACACGTTGCGATTTTTGGATCCAACGTCCGAACGATGTGTACGCCCCCCAACCCAGGAACGACCATTTAACATGGGAGTGAATGGGTGACGTTGAACTTCACATCGGAGTTGGGCTGTCACACAGCACGATCCGGCTCCAATCTCCATTCAATATCGGAGCATTGAATAGCACGCTCATTCAATCCCCGATATCGCATTGACATCGTTCATGCATCGTATTGGACGTTCACACCATACAACGCAGGAACGATATCGGCTCCAACGATCGAACCACGTGACTTTTCATTGAAATTGGACGCCGATATCGCAACGTGTAAAGCGCCCATAATGGGCTATTGAAACGTGTAAACCCACCTTCACTATCTGTTACTATCTACAAATGAGTTTGAAAAAGCATCACATATGTGAAACAAAGTTGCTTACCCAAAATTTTGGAAAGCTGCCAACAATTTTGTTTCTCCTATTTTGGGGGTTTTGTGTATAATGATGTCCAATTTGCCTTTTTTTCCTCAGTTCTTTCTCCTGGTGATGTTCCAATACTCTCAAAGGGAATAAACATGTGTTTAACAAAACATGTGTAAGGCTGCGTTCACACGCTGCGTATTTGTCGCGATTTTTTACGCGCGTCTTTTTAAGGGGAAAAACGCGCGTAAAAAAAAGCGTGAGAGAACAACTTCAATTGCGTTTTTTTACGCGCGTTTTTTCCAGTGCCTATAATGGGGCCTATGGAAAAAACACGTGTAAAAAACTGGAAAGAATTGACATGTTCATTCTTTTTACGTGCGTGTTTTTTGCTCTAAAAACGCTGCGTAAAATTACGCGACGTCTGAATCGCACAAAGTGAATGTCAATTCACTTTGCTGGGAAACGCAGATGCACATGCATTTCTGGGGCAAATACGCGCGTAAAAATATGCGACAAATACGCAGTGTGTGAACGCAGCCTTAGTATTTGACTATTTTCTATTCACATGCTGCACTTTTTAGGGATCTGCTTTTGGGATCAAAAGCGGTTCTAAAAAAAGAAGTCACATATTAATTATTGAGAGTTTTTTTGCTGCACTGTTTACTCACCTCGCCACGCTTCCACGCTGATCTCTCCTCATCCCGCTGCTTTAGGACCTTTGGAGGACACGGGGCTGTACCAAGTGACTGAGTGACATCACCCGGTCACATGACAAGCTGTAGGGTCCTAAAGGACACGCTCGCTGTGGCCTCCAGGTTGAGGCCTCCCACAATGACGTTCTTTCATTTCTCTGCCCTGCTCCATGTTGTGCTATGGAGCAGGGCGGGGAAATGAAAGGACATCATAGCGGGAGGCAGGGCATGCACCTCTACCTTGCTCTGCGCTTGTGTTAACACCACAAGGACGCGCAGAGCGAGGAGGACATGAAGGGCACGAGGACATGGGTGGCACAGAGGCGCAGGGGGCGTGAAATGCCCCCGTGGACGAGCTGCCTCAAAGCACAAGGGCCCCCCTCCATGAAAAACAACTATGTTTTTATAAGCCTATATAACAGGGTAACAGCCCCACAGAGCCATGGAGGACCCCTTGCCTGAATGCAGCAGACATGCTGCATTCAGTGCTGGGCTTATATTCTAATCCATGGGGGAGGGTGACAGGTCCTCTTTAATTAATAACACATTGTAATGTCAGACTTTTTATACTTTTTAAAATAAAAAATGATCCAAAGTTAATCCTCTTTAAAAAGTTGCAACACTAAATTGGCACAGACTAAATAAGGCCGGAGACACACTGAACAAGAAGCATGTGAAATACTCGCACAAGTCTCGCATGCCTCACTCCGCACGGCTGCCGTCTCTCTGGGCAAGAGCACATCAGCTGTATAGTCACACATGCAGGTGAGATGTTCCAGTCCATAGAGCCGGCGGCCATGCTGGGTAAGGCATGTGAGACTTGTGCGAGTATCTCACATGCGTCTCACTCAGTATGTCTTTGGCGTAATAGTAGTGTTTAAATCTGCTGCCAGTTTGATACAGAACATTTATTTAATTGAAAATCATTAGCTGCAAAGGTGAAAAGTGCAAAAAATGCCATGCAGTGCTAAATTTTCACTTGTGCGCATAGCAAAATGGTTGTTAAAGTGTGATTGTGAATCAAGACACTGACAGTAGCAGCTATTTGTTTCCCCAAGGCTTCAGTCACACGTTTGTGTTTAAACACATACATGAAAAACGTATACTGATATGATCAGAGTTTTACATTAGTGTGATACCATCAGTGTCATCAGTGTGATATCTGCCTACTTTTACCATCAGTGTCATTAGTGTTTTTCACGTATAGATAAATATACCGGAAAGCTTCTCCTATCTTTTGCAATGTTAAATACGAACCGTATACTGATGCCATTCATGTGCTGCACTTGATTTTTATTGATCCATAAACTTGTAATGACTTTTTTTATGAACATATCCCCATGAATTTTGGATGGACACACGGACTGTGAATAAACTGGGACATGTGATCAAATCACATGCTTTAATGGGGATATGTATCCATAAAAAGACTGATAGAATACGTCCGTGCTGCATGGATGTGTGTATGAGGACTAAGCCAGTGTCAGTGACTTCCATCTGTGTCTCTAAAGTTCTGTATCTACATTCTAAATTCTAGCTCTATAAACAAAATGTTTCTATCAATTTAATATAATTAAATCTATTTTTTCTTTTCTTTTCATACACAGAACCTCTCTTTTTTTTCATTATTCTGTGCACTTTGAGCTTTGAGGTCTTCTCTCTTATTCATATTCCACCAAATGTCACCAGACTTCTGCTTGGGCTTTTCTAATGACAATCAGTCATCATTGACCTCTAGGCTATAATCCCTCAAATTGTTTGTCTAAAATGAATCATAAAGGATTCAGACTAACAAATATAGGTGAATTTCTAAAAACATTTATTGAAATCATTTCATCTAGACTTGATTGGCTCGTGTATTATAAGGAATAACACTATTTGTGGCTCTAATATGACTTGCATTCTACATTACATATTTACAAGTGTATATAGTTTCTAAATATTTGTTGAAACGTCAGTTGTCTCTAAGCTAGTGGATGGCTGGTTTCACACTGCAGGATTTTCCCTGATTAGTGTCCATCCAGTTTGTGCCAAAACCAGGAGTGTCTCCAAATCTCAGAATAGGTGACAATCTTTCAATTATAGTTTGGCCCAGTTCACATGTAAGGGATTTTGCGTTTGGAACGCATCTTTTTAATGGAGGTGTCAAACGCATGTCTTTTTGACTTGTGTTTTTGCCTAAAAGTGGTTTGCGTTAACGCAAGAACCTGCATTTGGTCAAAATCACTTGCGTTTTAGTTACGCGCTTGTTAACATTTTTTAATGGCCAATTAAGTGGGGTGGAGCCCATTAACATAAGGTCTGTGTGATAGACAGGATAGAATAGATACATAGATGACAGAACACGAAGATCGGGCTTACAAGACTCCCAATGCTGCTACTTCCAGGTCCACCTATTAGGCTAATTGCATATTCACTGTCAGCCAACCAGCCAATCACTGTCCAGATTGAGGTAATCCTCTCTGACTACAACAGCCAATCACAGAGGCTCTCCCAGAGTGTGAGCCTCTGTGATTGTCTGTTTAGCTGACAGTGCAGTAAATGTGCAATTAGCCTAATAGACGGGCCCGGAAGTAGCAGCAGAGAGGTGGGAGACAGAGCAGGGAGGCTGTAAAGCTACTCTTGCAGCTGTCTATGGATCCTATTATGTTTTGGAAACGCAATATAATGCAATGCTGCAGATTTGCATAAATCTGGAGCATTGTGTTATATTGCGTTTTTTTACAAAAGCTCTGAAAAACGTTGCAGCCCACATTTTGGGCTGTGTTTGCAAAGATGCATGTGTTTTGCATTGAACCCTATGGGTGCGTTTTTATTGGTAAAAACGCATAGAAACGCAATCGCAGCCAAACGCAGGCAAAACGCATGGATTACATTAAACAGCAGTACTAATATAGCTATATGCTGATGTCTTCCTGAGGAATTAATGGTGTTATATTATTGAGTAAAATAAGTGAATATAGTTGTGAAAAAAACTCTGGAATGAGAGATGCCACATACTAGAAAGCAGCATATGCATCTATCTCTCTTCCTCGCTCACTCTGCTCCTCCCGTCCACTGCCTCTATCCCTAGATATCAATAAAATCAGTAAGATGTAATCTGATCTCTATTGAGCCGGCAATCCGTCTTGTCTTGTAAAAACAATTTTAACTATGCTTTTATGTGAACAATAAGCTAGGGAGGTAAATGGAAAGGGCAACATTGTTGTATAAGGAAGCAAAAATGCTTTCTTTTATTTGTGCTATTATTTTAAGCAACCGTTGGTATAACTACAGGTAATATTTCATTATATTAATTCCTTAATGCTCTGTGATGGACATATGTTCAGAAGCAAAGTCTTCTCCAGAAAGGGAAGAATCCAGCTATATTACATATCTCTAACAGTGGCTATCAGCATACCCCTCAATCACTACTGTAAGCCTCTTAGGCCTGCTCCACACCACGGTTTTCAGCTGTCAGGTTCTGTCCGGTTTGAACCGGACAGAACATGATCAGAGTTTGCCCCCTTGTGTCCCTATGGGGCTAAATTGGTCCTATCTGGACATCCGGTTTTATGTTTTTTGTCCCTGATCCGATTTTGTCCGGGTTTTCACCAGGAACAAAATCGGAGTCTGCATCATTTTTTTGCTCCGGTGCAAAAATCGGACAAAATCCGAATCCGGGGCGCTCCGGCGCCCATAATATGGGAGTCTAAGGGCACCTGATCCGTTAAAAAAATCTGATCATTTGCATTAAAAAATTTGATTCAATGAAAATCACAGCGCTGGGTCTGTAATGCTGCCGTGTTCTTTCAGTACCATGGACCTTTCAGAGACAAGGCTGAATGTTCAGGACCATAGAGAGCAGCACTACACACACGGCTGAGATTTCAGTACCATGGACAGCAGCACTGCACACACAGGCAGACTTCAGCACTGTGGACAGCAGCAGAAAAACAAATCTTGCAAAAAACAGAATCAGAGGGCATATTTGCCAACACTTTCTGCTCATCATGTACTGTCAGGTTCTGTCCAGTGGATCCTACAAAAAACAGGACAGACCCTGACAGCTGAAAACTGTGGTGTGAAGCCGGCCTTAGTTGCCACTGTCAGTTTGGGCAGCCATCAGCTTCCCTAGAACAAGAGGACAGGGAATAGCCCTGTGCCCGTCATGTGATCTCCATAATCACCTCCATGGCTGGGCATCATAGACGATAGTAATTTGAAAATTGTGACTCAACTTATTTTTTTTATTTTTTACAAATTTCTGTATTTTTTCACCACTTAGGCTAGGGTCACACTTGCGTTTTTTCTTTTTAAAACCTGATCCGGTTTTGAGCTTCTAAAAAGCTGAAAACCGGAACAGGAAACGCTCCTCATTATATAAACATCCTATTATGAAAACTGCCTCTGGCTCTGCAGCCTGCGTGAAAAATCATGCAGGCTGCAGTTTTCGGAGTGGTTCTGTGACCCGCAATGCAGTAACCGGATTGCTTAGAATGTGTAATCCTGATTCCTGAGCAATGCGGTAACTGCATATACTTTGCTTATCCCGGCTGCCGCCGGGATAAGCAAAGTGTTATCACTGTTAAAAATATTAAATATTATTAATAATTGTGGCCATAATGTCTCCAGGGGGTGCTCACCCCCCCTAGAGACATTCCACCCACTCAGCTGCGCATATAATAAGTTAGTTGCTGATGTACAGTAAGCCGACTCCTGTCGGCTCTGTACATTTTTATGAATGAAGCCGCCTGCTCCCCTGTGAGCAGCGCTCATACTATACGTAATGTACGTATAGTATGTGCCGCTGTTCAGGGTCCTGTAGCCATTTACAGTAGATCTATGGGCTGCACTGCCCATAGATCTACTGTAAAAGCCTTCAGAAGCTCAGACAGCGCACATACTATACATATATTACGCATAGTATGTGCACTGCTCATAGGGGAGCAGGCGGCTTCATTAATAAAAACGTACAGAGCCGACAGTAGTACAGAGCCGACAACTGTAAAAATAAATAAGTAAATGAAAAAAATGTTATAGGGGTCCCCCCAATTTTGATTACAGTAAAGTTGAAGCCACCATCTGTGGTCTATAGGCTGCAGATGTCTGTTTCATCCAGCTATGTATAAGGGCAGATATCTGTGCAGATATTGTTCGCAGATCTCTGGTTGCAGTGAAATCATGGACACATTGATCCATTTGTATACAGCCACAAAATGGAACAATGTGTCCATGATTTCACTGCAACCAGAGATCTGCGAACAATATCTGCACAGATATCTATGTGTGTGACTTGGCCCATAGTCAATCTACTCTTTACATCCATCAATCTATTCATCCACCTACTTGAACAGCTGAAAAGTTGAGAAATCTTTGAAATCTGGAAAAAATTAGCAGGTCACATGAAATGGTGCCCCTATTATTAACTCCAACACTCTCGCTGTCCAGGTGCAATATATAGTGCACATTTGGAGGCAGGAAAAACTAATCTGAACCATATGGGCAAGAGTACAAATATAATGTGGGCACAGCACTTCTGGCCTGTCATAGACTTTGCTGGCCTCAGGATAGACATGCAAATTTTGGTGCAGATTCTCAAAATCAGTGTAAAAAAAGCATCAAACAACACACCGTGGGCACAGGGCCTAAGAGGGTCAAGGAAGAGATAGTTGTTGTGAAAGGGCTCAAGGAGTCCTCTTGCCCCCTGGCTAACTCCACAGAAACTTCTAGAGGTAGCAAACTACAGTCCTCAGGGTCTGAAGTGCAGGCTATCAGGATTTCCTTAGCATTGCACAGGTGCTAATTTCTTCACCTGCAGAGGTGATTATTCCAGCACCTTGTGCAATGCTAAGGAAATCCTGAAAATGTACAATGTTTGCGGCCATTGAGGACTGCTCTTGGCAAGTTGTGTTCTACAGGAGTGTGTGTGTCGTGTCTTGTATTTCCATACCTCAGACAGTCAGGCTATAGGCTTGCAGCTTGTTCACCAGTCTCTGTATGGCAGTATCAAAGCATTTATTTCTAGAAATAGTTCAGCACACAAGGAGTGAACGAAAAAAGCTTTACTGTAAAACAGACTATAATAAATCTCAAAGACACATGTATCAATACACACAGTATAAATGTAACTACCGGAACGCCAGTCGTTTGAATCTAGAAGATACAGCGCTGCTATGAATGACTCTGACTCCGTATAGTGGTAAACTAAATCTTTTATGGAAACTTGTAAAACAAATGACAGAGTTGCGCTCTCTACAAACTATGGGCGACAACAGCCCAAAAACACAATACAACTTATGCAGCCCGAGGGAACTCAAGTGCCAGTTTGGTAGGGAGGGATACGACTACCCCGAACTAAGCCACCCTGCCTTTATGGGGCCTACTCTGGATTTTACTGCGGCCACAGCAGGTGTTTCCCTCAAGCATATAATCCTACAACCTCCTCTCAGGCTATTTACAATATGTCCCAGGCACCCTCGTAACCCCTTATAACCATTTATAGTAACCACAAGTTATTAACACAGTATTCAATTCTCTGTCCTGCAGGAGCAAAAGGATACCTCTTAAACTGGTATAACACAAACAGTTAAAAATCTAACTTTTGTTTAACTTTAATCTCCTGCCCCAGGGTAATTTTGTTTGTTTTCTCTCACCAGGCTTTTCAGCACAGCCTGGTGCAACAGGAATTGGGTTCGTATTCAGTTCTCCTTTGTAATTCACTATAGGACTCCTCTGTATACACTTGTTCAAAGTCTTGATCTGCAAGATCTCTCATAGTTTCTAAGGCTGGCTTCACACTATATTTTTGTTCCTGTCCGTGGGATCCTGTTTTTTGCAGGCCCGGATTATAAACTCCAAATGCCATTTCTCTCAGTCCGGAGGGATCTGGACTGACAGAGCTGGAAGGAGCCGAGCCTGCAGTACTTTTGCTTTAGGAGTGTATGAACACATACACCTAAAGTGAAATAAACAGTGGGCATTAAAAATGAAAAACATAAATGCTCACCTGTCCCAGGATCCGAGGGATCCACATCCGATGCAGAAAGGATATTGCTAGGACCTTGATCAGCTGATCAACAGCTGATTGGCCGGTAGCGGTCACGTGACACATCAGCTGATTGCCACCGAAAAATGAGCTTTTAAGGTCTTTGCAGCATCAGATATCTTCCCGGGACAATCACCGGAGAGGTAAGTATTTGATTTTTTTATTTTTAACCATTCGCTGACTTAATTTCACTTTAGCAGTGTATAAAAATACACTGCTAAAGTGAAATTACACACATATACCATGGGTACAGAGCAGTGCTCTTGTTCTGAGCATGCTCTGTACCTTGGAACTGGATCCGGGAAATAATTCTGTTTTTTCCTGAATCCAGCTCCATAGGCCCTCATGTCAAGTGTCCCGAACCGGACCGGATTAGTTTCTGTCTGGTTTTGTCACCGGAGCCCAAAAATGGTGCAGACTTCGTTTTTGGGACTGGTTAAAAACAGGACAGAAACAAATCCGGGACTGAATACACAAAACCGGATGGCCAAATATGATCAATCCGTCATCATAGGGATACATGGGAGGCAAAAACGATCCTGTTTTGTTCCTTTCAAAAATGAACAGAACAGGATTCCAAAAACCGTAGTGTGAAGCCAGCCTAAAACACGATTAGTCAGTTCACCAGCAAGGTTACACGCAGGAAAGTTCTCTGCAGCTTTTGCAATCACTGCTTACCTCTCCCTATCTATCTATACCATGACCGGTCACACGCTGTTCCTCACAATGAGCAGTTCTTCATTGGGCACTCTGACAGCACAAGTACCCGGGGAGCTCCACACGTCACAGGGATCAGGCACGTTCTGTCTCTTTGGACCCAGCACGATCCCAGTTCCTTGTGCCTCTCTGGACAGCCGACACGTCTCCTCTCTTCAAAGATCTCCCCAGGTCTGATCTCACACTTGGCTCCGACCCCCTTCTGCTCTCTTACTCCTCCCCCAGCCTCGGGGATTCTCTGTTAGCCCGCACTTTTCTTCTTTTATCCAATGGTGACCCCTAGTGGCCAGATCAAGTCATTTCAGAGCTTTCTACAATATTTAAAGGTCATTGCATCGTATTTCACAGCATTATTAATATGGATTCAATGCTACATATGCATGTCGACCTGCTTACATATATAAGCAAATTCTCTAAGGGATCAGCAAACTGCACTACAATGGTGCAAAGTCTATTAAAGGCAGAGCCAATTAAAAGCTTTGAAGTGTAGTTCAAAGGCTGCAGTACTGCTAATCCAGCATGGGGGAGCGCGACTGGCTCTAGACCTGGGAAGAAGTAAAAGAAAGATTTACAAAAAAAACAGGTCTTGCTCTTTAAAGAACTCAAAAAACAACTGAAAAAGTACTCCAAGCCAATAACAAACATTGGGAGTATCCAAAACAATAAATTTTATGCGTGTAGATATCCTAAGTGTTTGTGCTGTCAAACTATTATCAATAGCTGCAAAACTTTTTCATCTAACACTACGGGGGAGTCACTTAACATCAGACATTCTCTCAATTGCCAGTCTAAATTTGTGGTATACATGCTGGAATGTACGTGTGGCCTACAATATGTGGGCCGCACGACACAGACCATGCATGCCAGACTCAATAAGCTCAGGTCAAACATTCGCAGTGGTTATCTTCTGCATAGTGTTTCGAAGCACTTCACGATGGTACATAGTAAAAATCTAAAATTTCTGAGCTTGAAAATCATAGATCAGATAGATGAGACGATTCGAGATCCCTTGGGACGTCTTATTAATGGAGAGCCTTATTGGATATATCAAATGGGTGTATTGTTCCCGGAGAGATTGAATTTAACTATAGAGAAAGCTATTCATTAACATTTTAGAATTAACATCTCAGAATCATCAAATTTTTTATTAGAATAAGAAATCTTTTTATTGAGATGTATATCATTTTATCAATACATAGTTTTAACTGTTTTAGAAGTTTACAATGAGTAATAGTTATATTCTCTGTATTATCATAGGTTGTTCATTTCCTGTGATGTCACAATGAATTGTAAACCATGATTAGACAAAGGTCCTATATAAGTGTTTTATTTTATACACTCTCCATTGCTTGAGGAAGATAGCTTGCTATCGAAACGCGTCACGG
The DNA here is from genome assembly GCA_033576535.1 of Allobates femoralis. Taxonomy (NCBI): domain Eukaryota; kingdom Metazoa; phylum Chordata; class Amphibia; order Anura; family Aromobatidae; genus Allobates; species Allobates femoralis. Next base: position 740,980,424 of record JARQOC010000003.1, on the reverse strand, counting down.
TTGGGAGAGTGTAAAGCTTTATTAAAGGTGTGTATTAAATTTTACCCCTCTGCCTCTGCGCTTCATTAACACCGTTATATTGCTGTATAGGTGAATTAGTCGGGCAGCGGAGTTGAGAATAGATTGGAGGGGTGCGAGGGGAGTAGCTGGGATGCCGATGAGAAGGAGGTTGCAGTAGTCAAGGTGGGAGATGATGAGAGCATGAAAAAGTGTTTTAGCAGTGTCATGGTCAAGGAAAGTGTGCAACCAGGAAATGTTTTTGAGCTGGAGTCAGCAGGAGGTGGCAAGGTCCTGTCTGTAAGGCTTGAAGGAGAGGGAAGAGTCGAGGATTACCCCGAGGCATTTGGCGTGGGAGACTGGGAAGAGTGAGCAGCCATTGACATGGATGGATAGGTACGGTGGAGGGGGGGAGCGGCTTGGGGGGAAGACGATGAACTCAGTTTTGTCCATGTTCAGTTTTAGAAAGCGAACGGAGAAAAAGGATGAGATGATGGACATGCATTGTGGAATTTTGGATGGTAGAGAGGTGATGTCTGGCCCAGACAGATAGATCTGCGTCTCATCGGCGTAGAGATGATACTAAAGACCATGGGACTCAATGAGTTGTCCCAGGCTGAGGGTGTAGAGAAGAGTAGGGGTTCCAGAACTGAATATTGGGGTACACCGATGGATAGGGGGAGGTGTGGGAATGGGTGACGCTGAAAGTCCGGTCCATTAGATATGAGGAAATCTAGGATACGGCTAGACCAGTGCCTGTGCAGCACACCTATCCTGTTTTGTATGCCTGTATATCCTGTGTAAATTGTGCAAATTGTATGGGATTCATACTGTGGAGAAAATAAAATATTTTTACTTCCATCAATTCTGGAAGCTGGACTGCATTTTTTCTACGTGATCAAGGTGTGTTTGAAGAATGAGGGGAAGATGCTGGTACTGAGTGATAAGTTGAAGAGAGGGGTTAGGGCATGGATGAGGACTGTGATGAGGTTTGGGATGAGGTGGGAGGGGGGTGGGTCGAGGGCTCATGTGGTGAGGTGAGATTGTGACAGAAGGGAGGAGAGTTGATCTTCTGTCATGTTGGAAAAGCTTCCTTTGGACGAGGAGGGCTGGGCGCTAATGGGGGAGGGCCGAGGGGTCAGCGGGTCAAAGCTTTCTCTGAGTTTATCTTTTGCGAAGATGGTCACACAGCAGGGTGTACCGGTTGACATAGCACTGATTACCAGTACCTTCTTTGACTATGAAGCCAAACTCCCTCTGCTGGATGAATGCCACCACTTTGCCTTCAGTACATTGGTCATAAAAGTCATTGTGCTTTAGGCCCATGCAACCACTCTTGGGCAATGCATTTATGAGCCAAATCTTCTCAAGAAAGGAGACAGGTTGGGGTAATTCATGCCATAATGGATGTTTGCTTGGAGGAGGTAGGGGTCTACACATGGCATTCTCCCAGTCAAAGGCCTATGGAGGGCATGCTGCACAAGGCTGGGAAACAGGGCATTCTGTCTCAACTACCTCCTCCTTATCCTCCTCATCATGCTCCTGGATTTGGAGATCCATTGGCCACAGCACCGGCTGCAGGTGTAATATTGCAAGGCATGTTGCAAGATCCTCCTGAGTATGACATCTGCTGCTCCTGGCTGGCATTGGGAGTGATTCCTCTTCTGACTGTGAGCTCCTCGGAACTTCCTCCAGCTTCCAAGCCCAGGGCATATGAGGTCCAATGTGGGTAGGGCGGTGGAGCCCCAGGTCACATATGTGTCCTGTTTGGGCTGCACCAATTTTGGTGCTGAAGCACCCTCTGCCCCTGGGGTGGTGAAGTAGATAATATCCTCCAGACCTGGCATATCTTGCAGTGGATGCATCAATAATATCACTGGCTGCATACTGCAGGCACATGGTAGCAAAGTTTAGCACAGTTTAGATGAGTTGTGTACTGCACTGCCAAGATAGAAATGGACTCTGCGATGATGCCTTTTTGCTTTGCCTAGGGGACTGCCTCTTTCAGCACCAGGACACAGTTGCTTACAGGATTTTATTGTTTTCACAATCTTGTTGCCTAGCTCCTCGTTAACCCCTCCATGGGGTGGAATGCAGAGGGCACTTGACTTACATTTCAAATCCCATTTCCCATGCCACAGGTAGCATCTGAACTTTGGTTGGTTGGAGTGATTATTGAAGCCCGACATATTTGGAAAAAAATAGGTTTATTCTGCTCACCACCAATTCATTTCCAATGCTGAATAGGGCTAGTGAGCAGCAATGCACGGACAAGTTCAAGTTAACCATACCTATATATGTATATATATAATCTAAACATATTTTAGTCATTATTCTAAACATAAGAATGGAATGAAATAAAGTGATTGCAGATTTTGAAGAAGCAATATTCATAGTATGGTGTTTCATGAGTGGGAACAGACTTATAAGATCATATATGTGATGCATATAATGGCTATATGCTATTTTTATATGAATTGCTATCACATAAGTGTAGAAGAGATGGCCTCATATGCTGCTGACCTACTGCAATAATGAAGACTTGCTCTCCCCCCAAAATATAATAATAATAATACAATAAATATTCCCCCCCCCAAAAAAATTAGCTCTTTTAAATGAATGTGTTAAGGAGACTGTTAGCATCCTGGACTTCACAGCTGGCACTGTTTCCAAATTCTCTCCCTGCAGATGTCAAAAACACCTGCAAAATCCAGGTTACTTAAAAAAAATATTTTAAAGTTCCAAAAAATTCTACAGGTTGAAAGCTGTAGGCCCGATGGCTGGGAACACTCCTAACCGTAAGGTCTTACAATGGGTGTTTTGGACCCAGACGATCAGGGAAGGTTTTAGGGCCATTTTAAATTTCAAACAAAGCCATGTTCGCCAATTTTTGGTAAATTGCTTGGGTTTCCGATTGCAAAACAAATCTGCAATGCTCGTGTCGGATTTGAAATGAAATAATTGGGTTTGGGGTACAACTGCCCAGGCATTTAATCAAGCGGGTGCAGCTTACACAGAGGAGAGGATACTAGAAGGAATAGAGAAAAAGACCTCTGTATATGTAAAGCGCACAACAGTCAACATTCAACAGTTTAACTAGTCCCACAAAAGACAAGCACTCAAACGGCTTTATAAGTGAGAAAATAAGAAAAAGTTACGACTCTTAAAAATTGGAGAGGAAAAAATTACAGCACCAAAACAAAAAAAAATGCTTTGTTTTTAAGGACTTAAATGTTTTTAAGTAATTTTTACTGAGGAGCCTAATAATTGATTAACTTTAATAGAGGAAATTTTATGATCGGTGCATAAGCCCCAAAGACCCTTCAAAATGCATTCAAGAAAGTGTTGAAATATGTTTACTGACATGTTTATGAGCTACATTTCCAGGCAGCTGTTTGTCTCTCTTCATTTTTAATTTCTTCTGGGACCATCCACAATTAAAAAAATATTAAAAGATAAGAAGCATCATTCTTGTTTTGTCAAAAGAATGTAACAAAAGGAAATTGAATGGTATAAATTGTAAACAAACCACATGTAAGTGCAACAAAATATAAATGATTATTAACCGCTTCAAAAATGGACTATTTTGGTCCCTCAGGAACTAGTGTTTTCTTATGTTTTCATCTTTGAATTCATAAAACAATAGCTTTTTTATTTTTATGTAGACAAAGCTGAATGATTGATTATTTTTGTAAGGTGCTTTGTAGTTTTCGTAGCAACATTTCAGGCAACATGTAATTTATTGCTTATCTTGTTTTGTTAAAAATGGTATAAAAATGCAAATGTCTTCCCAAATGCATGTTGACTTTTTTCTATGTTCTGTCTAAATATTAGAGATGATCTGATTGTTTGAAACTAAAATCCGCTAATTGTGAGAAATTTGCCCCCCTTAATTGTAAATCTCAATACTGTAAAGCCTATAAGTTTTCAAAAAAGTATGCATATGAAACTGTTATGACTTCTAGCAATGTACTAAATCCCTTTTAAGCTCTTTAACACAATCACAACCTTATTAATGTCCAAAGGACCTCAACCAATCTGGCTATAGAAAACCAGGGTAAAAAATAGTGATGAGCGAATAATTTCAAATTTGGCATGAACATGGCTGATTTGGCTCGGGGATCGGGAACCCGAATGCTTTACTATTTAAGTATTTCTGCTCCTGGAACTATTATTGTTATTATTATTAATATTATATTATTATAGCACCATTTATTCTATGGTGCTTTACATATCAAGAGCGGCATACATAGACAAGTACTATATTTATTAGCAGTACAAGACACACACAGGTACAGGAGGAGAGAGGACCCTGCCCGCGAGGGCTCACAATCTACAAGGGATGGGTGAGGATACAGTAGGAGAGGAAATTGCTGGTTATGCTATAGTTTGGTGGACTGAGGCTCACTGCAGGTTGTAGGCTTGTCGGAAGAGGTGAGTGTCCAGGTTCCTTTTGAAGGTTTCCATGGTAGGCTAGAGTCTGGTATATTGAGGCATGGAGTTCCAGAGCATGGGAGAATTCTTGTATACAATTGTTGGAAGAAGAGATAAGAGAGGAGTAGAGAATGAGCTCTTGACAGGATCACAGATTGCATGATGTCACAGATATATGGAGCAGACAGTTTGGGGATGGTTTTGTATGTCATAGTTAGGGTTTTGAACTGGAGCCTCTGAGAAATGTGGAGCCAGTGAGGAATAGAGGATTAGTAAACTCTAGTTGAGCTGTATAATCAGGAAAAATTACATAGGATACATCACTTTATCAGTGAGGAAAAAAACTACTTTTGATCACCTACAGTAATTGAAATTTGGCCTTTATAAATCAAATGATCAAATGAAATTTTCTAGTTTTATTTAAACAAAACTTATTGTACAACCCCAATCACCAAAAACGTGGGACATTTGGCAAAATGTAAAGAAGACAAGAATGGGAGAGGGAGATACCACTGGCCTTTGATCCTCTGGTCAGAGATAGTTTGTACATGTTTTCAAGCTCCTACCCCTTGAATACATTGAGGATTGACACTACGCACCTAGATACATCGTGGCAGGATGTGGGTATGATCTTTCCTTTTTTCATTAGTTTGTACCTGAACATATCCATGGATACAGGCTTGAACTTTGTAATACTCTGCTATATTAAGGAGTTTTCAGGTTGGTGGTTTTAATATGTGTTACTGTGTTGTATTCATTGTGTTTGCCTATGTGACATTTGAAACCATCTTTTAAGAGAATGAAATAAAAGGTATATTTAATGGCCCAATATTTTTGCAAAATTGTATTGACAATTAGGGGCCCTTTACACGCCGCTACTGGAGGATGGATACAACCCGCTACAGGCTACAAATGTAGCTTGTAGCGTCAATATAGCCCGTAGTAGCGGCGTGTGAAGACGGGACGAGACAGCCGGCAACAGATACATCTGTTTCCGAGCACTGCTCGAAAACAGATGGCTACAAAGCCGATTGTAGCGAGCTGTATCGGCGTGTAAAGAAGGAACAGAAGGGTTGTTTCTACACCATGCTATGTACCTGGGGCGTGACACAGGCTCCGGGTTTCCACGCCCCCTTCAGCGATCATTGGAGGAAGCTCCGGCGTTGCGATTGGTTGTCGCCGCACAGGGCGGCATATTTAAGGAGCTGACGAGTCACACTACACAATTGCTCGAGCGTCAAGTATTAATCAGCCTCCTGCGATGCCTGCCCAATCATGGTATTATTGCTTTGTCCTATCAGCGTACGGACGTCTCGTAATCCACAATTGTAGCACGCCTATGTGCTGTCCCTGCTGCACCAGGTACGCCCATAGTAGCTGGTTGTAGCGGTGTGTAAATGAGCTAAGATGAGCTACAGATGGCTACTTGAGACACCCGGCGATGTATCTAGCTATAGATGTTGCGTAGCGTAGCGCACCTTGTGGCGGCGTGTAAAGGAGGTGCGTTTACCGTTTGTAACCGTTTGAGCGTGCTCGTGCACGTGAAGTAGCGGGTTGTATCCATCCTCCAGTAGCGGCGTGTAAAGGTACCCTTACAGTTGAGATTTCTGGTTTGGTCTGGTAATACCTTTATCTTTATTTTTTATTATTGAAGGCAAGAATGCAATGATTTGGATATCTCTTAGCCTAGGGTCAGACTTAGTTTTGGACCCACGTTTCCAGGCAGCACTAATACCAGACAGCGTTAACAGCAAGCGCTGCCTGGAAACGTGGATCCATAGAAACCCATTGTGTACCTTAGTTGCAACCGCACACAGAGCGGCAGGAGGTGCGCTTTAGCTGAGCGCACAGGAAACGCTGCCTGCAGTGTTTTCCTGTGTGCTGAGGAAAAGTGGCTGTCCTGCAGCTCTGTGTTTTGGAGTTTTGACAGGTGAATGTTTTGTCCTTCCTTACTGATGCAGGATTCTATTTCCTCAACAGTTGAGGGTATTCTTTGCCAGACTTTTGTTTCATAAAGTTGAAATGTTTTAGCTAGTTGGTCTCTTTCCTTTTGAGTTTGCATGAAGTATGTGTGTGGTTTCTATTAGGAAATTAACAATTTGATTGATTTGATTCCCAGAGCAGTTTTCCCTTTTGCCTCAGTTCAATTTAAATGAACTTTGGACCAGAGAAGACGGCAGCATCTCTGGATTGTGCTAATATATGGTGTCTTCTTTGCATGAGCTTTAACTTGCATCTGTGGACTACACGGTAAACTATTTTCTCAGAGGAATAAGAAAAAAAGTTTAGAGCTCACCATGCCTACAATTTCTGTGCTTGGTTTTACCATCCGCAGGGACCTGCCGGTGCATTATCCACGGAGTGCTCCATTCCACTGAGGCTGATGAAGTTGTCTTGCAACAAGGAGGGAATGGTATAATCCGGTAAATCCACGTGTATTAAAAAATTTCTTCTTTATTGAGACATCTTTAGAAAGGTCACATAATGGTCTACAAGATCTTAAGGCAGTCTCTCTGATGCATTTCTGATTCTCACAGCATCCTTAATCATGGAATCATTCTATGATTAAGGACGCTGTGAGCATCAGAAATGCATCAGAGAGGCTGCCTTAAGATCTTGTAGACCATTATGTGACCTTTCTAAAGATGTCTCAATAAAGAAGAAACTTTTTAATACACCTGGATGTGCCGTTGCAAGCCTATTGTCACATAATATGAATTCTGGAGGTATTCCTGAACCCATACAGTAATTTTCATAAACAAATCCTGCCTCTTTTTAATGCAGTGCCACTTGAGGGCCTGCAGGTCATGAGCATCCAATATTGACCATCGTCCATGATCCTTGTGCATATAAATATCTCTAGAATATATGAAATTTTTGATGATATAATGTCATTTATTTGGTGGGATATTCAATGCCTTGGCAATTTTTTATGGAGGAACAGTTTTCTAAAATTGTTCCACAGGTTTTGACATAGCTGCCACAGATTGGTGAACCTTTAACCATCTATGCTTCTGAGAGACGTTTCCTCACTAGCACGCTGGGCTCTATACAATGTCATGTGACTTAGTTGCAGCGTGCTGTTTTTCATTTGTATCACTTACTTTTACAAACTTTCATTAATCCTGTCCCAATGTTTTTGAGATGTGTTGTCATCAATTTCAAAATCAGTATGTTTCTTCAAGGAAATGGAAAAATATCTAACTTTCAACTTCTGATCTATGTTCTATGTTCTGTTGTGACTAAAATGTGGATTTCCAAATCATTGTATTCTTGTTTTCTTCACAATTTACACAGCGTCCCAACTTTTTGGGATGGAGTTATATATAAAATATGGTTTATATTTTGGACTCTATTAATGGATCAAATTGACATATTGTTCCATGCTCCATCAGATAGTCATGTGTAGAAAAGTCAAAAATGATCTTATGTTACTTTCCTTTTACTTTTGAAAACCTGCTCAAATCATAAAAATCACTTTTCTTATATGATTTGCTTGAAAGCACACTAATTGCCAGGCATACCAGGCTTTGCAAAGCAATGAAAATGTTATTAGTGTCCAGTGTGCATTGAAGTAACTCTGTTTTTCAATTACAATGGTCACCAGGGACAGAATCCTACATTTGCAGGAGACTTCATTGATGTACTTTACAGTATACTTCTTTCTAAGCACAAGAAGTATAAAAATATTTTCCTTTTTAAAATTAGATATTTATATTTCAATATAAATTTCAGTATCCTCTGTGGCCAATTTGTACTCAGTCAGCTCTTCCTAGTTGTAATTATTTAGGGCTAGTTCTAACTTGTGAAGGATCAGACTAAAGTATTTTTTGTATTGAAGTCAATGTTTCAATATTAAGACTAGAGATGAGCAAGTCTTTGGAATATCAGATTTGGTTCGGTTCGCCAAAGGGGCAACGTTTGTAGAGCAAATTCAACATACAGTTTGCCGAACATCCGAACCCCATTGAAATCAATGTGAAGCAAAATCAAGGGCCTAGAAAACACCTTAAAAAGGGCACAAAAGCTGCCAAACACAGCTCAAACCATTTTACAGCAGATCCCCGCTGTTTTGGCACAGACATTATATTCCTACACTATTTCATAGCAAACTTCGGCACCACTATCACACTCAACATGAATGCGGGCCAGCTCATGAACCTCAGACATCGTCATCATGACTTCTCTGAGGTTGTTGCAGGTTACACAGTGGGTATCATGCAGCAGCAAATCCACACTGTGCACACTGTGCAGGGAAAATGGTTAAAATTGATGGGAAGATGGACGGAGATAAATACAGGACCATTCTGAAAGAAATCCATGGGTAGAAAAGAAAAAATGATGGCACTCACCCTGGTTGTTGTTCACGTGCAATTTCTTTATTCCATGCAATGAAGTGGGTTACTTGCAGTTAGGGAGGGAGGGGGGTGCGATGGAGGACGATGGGAGCATCGTTTCGCCTTAGTCAGGCTTCTTCGGGGCCCGTAGGGTTAAAAGCTGGTTTGAGCCGTAACAAAAGCCTAGAGTGGATCCGGAGAGAGCATTACAATTATATTGTGTCTGGGATTGACTCACTCCATTTGATTCAACATATAAGGGAAGTGCATGCAGATAAATCCTATGTACTGTAATTTGCAGGCCTAGAAAGGATTACACCATCTTCCTATGGCTGTGATTTCCATAAAAACCCTCCTAAAATGTGAATCCAGGTGGATTATCCAAATGAGAGCAAAAGGTGCTCAGGGCATGAATGATAAAAACGATCTGGTGGTGTTCCCATGACACTGTCTTTTAGTTTAAGTATGCTATTTTTAATGTATTTGTGGTTTAAGATTTTAACTTTATGTTTTATGTTTTGATGTGTCTATGACTCACTCTTTTATAAGGAAACCTGTACATGTCATCACTCGTGAACCAGTTGAAGCACCTCATGATGTGAAATGGCGCTCTAGTTCTGTCTCCTGCACTTCCTCCCTCTCCCTGCATCACCTCAATGCCAACCCATATTTGTTTTCCATGTACAGTACCTGAAATAAAGAATCTGCAACTCCAGTGAGTGCCCTACTTTTCCTTCTGCTCTGTAGTGTGGATTTGTGCTGTGCTGGGAGGAAAGCACCACCGAATCAGGCATCACGTGTGTTGGTCCTGATTATTGTCAGTGAACAGCGGCAGCGTGCGAGTTAATGTCCAACCCCTGTGTGTAACCCCTGTGGGAACATTTGACCCAGTTCTCAGTGTTGTGTTATGGATCCATCCCCTTCTGCACTGCTGTGCTTGCTATTCGTGTCACTTATCCAGGCTGGATCAGTGGCCTCATCATCGACCATCTCATTTTCCAATTCTTCAATCTGATCCTCCTTCCAAGTTGAGATTTTTGGCTGACCTAATTGCAACTATGTCTCATCATCCACCACCTCTTGAGACATTAAATTATATTGCTCTAATTGGCTTTCTTGTGGCTGTGGGTGCTTAAGTATTAGCGTATCAATGCATACCACATCCACACCTCCCTCTTCAATGGTGCACGGTGAGAAACCAGACACGACAAAATTATATGTACAAAAAGAAGTCTCAGAGTGTGCAAGTTTGGGGTCATATTTCTCCTGTTACTCATGATATGGGGAGAAAGGAGTACCAGGTTAAGGATTGGCTGGCCCAGCCTCTTGGCTACTGAGACTGGACTGTGTGGAAGATTTGGTGGTGATGTTGGTGAACTGACTAGAGGCATTCAAGAGAGAACCTGCTCGCGCTCTTCTGGCTTCAACACAGCATTATGGCGTGGACTGGAAAATTGTGACAAGAACATAGGAGTAGATACATAAACCATTTTCTGACCTGCCTCAGTGCCTTGACAGGCACCACCGTCAACACCACACCCACGTCCATGTCCCTGTCATTTAATGCAAGGCTTTGGCACATTGATTTTTTTGGATGTATGTCATATATACTTCAGCTTGCAATAAAAATGTAACTTCAATCTTAGGGTGCAGATCTCCTAGTTTTTACATGACAACAAAACTGGCAATACTGTATTTGGCAGTATTTGAATAGCTCACTAGTAGAGATGAGCGGTGTTCGACTCGAATTGTTCGCCAATCTCAAATTCGAGCTGTTTTTGGCGATTTTCGAGTTGTTTGTTGAATTAGAACAATTTGCTCTAAATTCGGCAGTTCGAGGTTATGTTCGATTTCAGTTCGATTTCAGTTCCGCAAGGTATATACATGCATTGTGGAACTAAAATGAAGTAAAATCAAGGGTTAAAAATAAAAAAAATTGATACTCACCTCTCTAATCCATCCAGCGACGCTTCCAGCACTATCTACCTGTCGGAGATGTGATCCCGGCAGCGTTTCGTGGTGAAATGACGTCACCGCAGGACCTACAGTAGTGAATAGTAGTGAGGATCTGTAGGACCTGCGGTGAAGTCATAAACCCGGCACCGGTTTCCAGTCACATGATGAGTTATCGTGAGAACTCGTCATTTCACCGGGAAACGGTGCCGGGATCACATCTCCGAAAAGTAGGCAGTGCTGGAAGCGTCGCTGGATGGATTACAGAGGTGAGTATCAATTTTTTTTAGATTTAACCCTTGATTTTACTTCATTTCAGTTCCGCAATGTATGTATATTCATTGCGGAACTGAAATTGACCACCACCCTAGTGTTTTAGCATGTTCGAGGGTGTTCGACGAACATTCGAAGAACACACCTCCCATTCGATGAACCAAATCGAATTCGAACACTAGGGTGGTGACTCATCTCTACTCACTAGGACACTGTTAATTTTTTGGACTTTTTGGCACAGGCCAAGCAACATGTGACCCCAAATATTAGAGGTGGCAAAAGGGCCAGTGTTTTTTCAAGGACACCAGAAAATGCAAGTGATCTATTTGACAGGATTTAAATAGCTTGCTAAGGCTAGGGTCACACTTGGGGGGTGGATGCAGGTTTCCGTGTGTTTTTCCCACTTGGATTGTGTGAAAAATGCATGCAAAAATGCATCCATAGGCTCCAATACAAAAAAACACATGCCCCAAAGCCAAAAACGCATGGTTAAAGTTTTTGGCACAGGCCAAGCAAAATGTGATCTCAAAAATTAGAGGGGGCAGAAGGACCAGTGTTTTTTAAAGTACACCAGAAAATGCAAGTACTTTATTCAATAGGAATTAAGAAGACTTGTTACAAGGTCAAAACTGACCCAATCTGTCCATAGTGTCACATTGTGTACATCAGTGTTCCTTAACTCCAGTTCTCAAGACTGGATAAGAGCAAACTTTTTAAAGTTCACATTTGGTTCAGTTCACTGAATGGGCATATGTTCACTGAATAGATAGGTGAACTTCCTAACCTCATTAAAAACAATAAGAGGCAAAATCAAAGGCCAAGAAAACACCTTCAGAGATGCCCACTATGGTACTGCACCTATGCAATTGGTGTGGCATCATGCTCGCAGGTAAAAAGGGAAAGCTTTGCTGAGACCGCCAACACACACCCAACACTATCCAAACTCCAGGCCAGGGAGATACTGGGTGAAAGAGACTCACATTCAGAGCAGTTCCAACCTGCTGGCTGGAGGGACGAGTTAGGTTAGGGGTGGAGGAGTAAGTTCTAGGAGTTGGGGACAGAGCAGGACACACGAGGGTCAGCTGCAAAGCCTCCAGACCCGATGACCCCAAATCTGCAGCTGACTGCCTAGGTCAGGCAGGGGAACTAGCTGCACAGGGGTACCAGCCCCAATTTGCTCTGGATATCTTCAGTACTAGCCGAGAAACTGGAGGTCCCTTAGCTTCATGTACAACGACTACCATCGTGGACTCTCTCAAGGCAAATGAACTGTATAGAGTCAAGAGGAGTTGCAAGGCAGTCGCTCGGAGAGCCTGTAGTCACCTGCCTTTGGGACTTGTAAGCGCAGAGATGCTAGGAGGACAAGGGGTAGCAGCGTTAGAGAGAGAAAGGGAAGCAAAGAAGGCCATATGTGTCTCAGCAGAGTGTATCCGTGCTACTTATGAGCTGGCCAGGCTGAAATCTTGGTGAATACAGTATCCCAGCCTCGTTATGTCCGCGATAACAATAGTAAACGTGTCCGGCAAGAACTAGAAGAACCTTGTGTCTATCTACTCTTTCCTGCACCTCTCTGCACCCCTGCACCAACAGCAACTACAACCACCACCATCAACACTTCACCACCTTTAAACCCCAGGGGCCTGCTCCATCTGAGGGGAGTGCTCCAACTAAATGCCTTAACAGATATCTCCTGGGGACTACTACATGCAGCGCTGGTCATCCCTGACCAGAAACTTCAGATGGTGTCATGACAAACAATTCCCCATTTAACTTCCTCCTTTTTCAATGAAAGTCACGGCCACGACTTCCAGGGAAGGCCACCATGATATCCTCAGAGCTGTTAACGCCTGGAGAGTTGAGTACCCTGGCCCCATGACTGCTACAATTTCATCACTGCAGAGATGATGATTCTAACACCTTGTGCAATGCTAAGTAAATCCTGAAAACATGCCCTGTTTGTGGCCCTTGAGGTCTGCAATTGGCCAGCCCCTACAGGAGTGTGTGTAGTGTTTTGCATTTCTATACCTCAGACTGTCAGGCCAGAGGCAGATTGTTCTCCAGTCTCGGTAGGGCAGCATCAAAGCACCTGTTTGCAGAAACAGTCCAGCACACAATGAGTGAAGTACAAAAAATGTTACAATAATACAGACTTTAAATCTCAAACACAAATATCTGAATATACAGAATATGTATAATGAAAGTCCAACAGTAATCAAGAGACTCTTAAAATTGTGGAAAGTCCATTAAGAGCAGAGTCCATTAAGGGTTTTGAGTTGTACCCCAATTACTGCATGTATGCCTGCTTATCCAACTGGGTGAAGTGCGAATGGCGCAAAACATGGGAAAGGGAATTATAATATTAACAAAAAACAGGCCTTGGTCAAAGAACAACTGAAAAACTACTAAAAAAAGTCCTTCTTTGGACAAAATGCCAACAGAGGGATGGGTCAACAACCAAATAAGATGCATTTGTTAGGAACATCCACTGTACTTGGTGTTAACACTGTGTGCCAGCATTCTCAGTGCTGGTCAGGCTGAAGGTTGCCATTGATCATGACATTCCACTGCCAGACACTCTGGGGGGATTGCAGGAGCTATTCCTGCATGGGCATTGTCCACCACCACCTGCCACTGCACACTCCACCATTGCCAGCCCTGGAGAAGATGATAGAGGAATTAGAAGATAACCACCCCCTCAAGGAGAGACAGAAGCAACTTGTAGAACAGCAACAGACCCTGTGGCTTTGGGTGCAGCTGAGTGGCTAATGAAGAGAGGTCGGTGCTCCACCCAATGCCACATTCTCTCCAGACTGACCTCCTCCTGCCACTGCTCAAATTCGTCGGCAGTGGCAACCCAACTTATGGCAACTGTAAACTACTCCTTGCTGTTCATCACCTTAATGAATGTGACCTCCTCCCCAACAAAGATGGTGCATAGTTTTTTGGAAAGATGGTCATACAGCAGGGTGGACCGATTGACATAGCACTGATGTCCAGTACCTTGTTACCATAGGAAGCCTTATGTTGGAAATATGTCACCACCATGCCTTGGGTACACTGGTTGTGAAGTGATTGACCTTAGGTCCATGCAACCACACCCAGGCGATGTAATCCACAAACCGAATCGCAATAAAGGAGACAGGACAGGGTGGTTCATGTCGTGTTATATAGTTAATTGGAAGGTGAAGGGGTCCCTACATGACATTCTTCCATCTAAAGTCTCTGGCAGGGGAGATACTAATGGCTCGGAAACAGTGCCTTTTGCCTTTTTTACCTTCTCTTCTTCCTCGTCCTCTTCCACATGCTGCTAGTCCTGGTGGAATTAGTCATCAAGTATGTGCGGCATCGGCTGCAGGTGGAATACCGTTAGGCATACTGCAAGATCCTCTGCAGTCTTACATCTGATGCTTCCAGTTCCGGATGGTATAGGGAAAGAGTCTCCTCCTAGCTCTGAGCCCAGGTCCTTCTCTGGCATCAGAACCCTGCACTGTATCCACACCTTACTGCAGATGAGACCCAATGTGGGTAACGTGATGGACCTCCAGATCATAAATGTGTCCATGTCTTCTTCATGCTGCTCCAGTTCTGGTTCTGCTAAAGCACCCTCTGCTCCTAGGGTTTTGATGAAGATGACCTACTCCAGATCAGGCATATCTTGCTGGGGATCCATCACCAAACTGTGTCCATGTTAGCAATTGTAGCAAAGTGTAGGTGAGCTGACAAGTTGCTTTGCACTGCTAAGATAGCACTGAAATTCTGAGCTCCACAGTGACACCTGTTCGCTTTGCCTAGGGAACAGCCTCTAGCAGTGCCAGGAGTCAGACAGAAACAATCACTACAGAATATCTCTGTTTGCACAATCTTGTTGCCTAGCTCCTCATTAACCCTTTCACGTGATTGGCTGCAGAAATAACAACACTCCCAAATTCAATTTCCCATGCCACAAGGTAACAACTGGTTTGCGGTTAGGTGCAGTGATTATTGAAGCCTGACATATTTGTAGGAGAAATAATGATGAAAACAAATAAGTTTATTCAGGTCACCATTCACCAATTTATCTGGAATGATGAAAAGTGGGCAGCAATGAAAGGACAATGTCACGGTGTAGTGAATACTGATGAGGGAATGGCAGTTACGGGCAGGGTGACCAGGGAAGACTAGTCTGATCCTAGTCTAGGAACCCTGAATGGCCCTGATCCCGAAGGTATCTCTGATGGTGAGAAGGTTCGGGCCTCCAGCCTCTCCCTAAAACTCCTCCACCAGCCCTGCGCTATTTCCCCTTCACCTCCCTCCACAGAACTGTAATACAGTAACTCCAAAGGAAAGGACATCAGCCACACAAACACACAGGTCAGCACAGCACAGCTTCCAGGCATAGAGTGAAACTCTAACAGCAGCACCACCTTGTGGAAGGAGAGGGTACTTAAAGGCTGGGGGGAGAGCAGTTCAGGTGAGTCATACATTAACCACCAGCAGTTGAAACTAATAGTGAATGCAGTTCTGGGGCACAACACAGGAGGCAAAGACCTTCACAACTATCAACAATGCAGCTCTTAAAGACAAACACATACACAGCAGCATCCAGCAATGTCAGCGCCAACTAAGTGCGTGACAGACGACTTCATTATGAATTACATATAACACACTTGTACACATGACAAAAATCTGTATCGTAAATATATGGAATTAAATTAAATAGCGATTGTACATTTTCAAGAAGCAATATCCATAGTATGGTGTTTCATGAGTTTGAACAGACTTATAAGACCATGTATGTGAAGCATATAAAGGCTATATGCTATTTTCATATGAATTGCTATCATGTAACTATAGAAGAGATGGCCCTGTATGCTTCTGACTCTCTGCAAAAATAAAAGATTGCTCTACAAAACAAATTATATAAATAATAATGAAAGAAAAAAATAATAAAATAAAATAAAAAAATAAAAAAAAATTGAAAAAGTTCCCCAAAAAATATTAAGCACTCCGAAATGGATGTTTTAAGAATATTTAAGCTTCCTGGTCTTCACAGCTGCTTCCTCATTGGGCACTCTTTCCAAAATTCACACCTTGAAGATGTCAAAACACCTGTAAACTCCAAAAAGCTTAAAACATTTGTATAAAGATCTAAAAAAATTCTAATTGAAATTTGACTGAAGGCGAATTTTCTGGACAAATTTTATCAAAGTTCTCAATTTAAAGCTAAATAGGTAAGCTCATCAATATGATAGTACAATGCTGCTTTAAGCAAAATAATGTTATAATGTTAACCAATACAATGAAAGATAGAAGCTCCCATCGTGACCTTTTTAGAGTTGAGTACAGTTTAGCATAGTCTTGATTATATTCAGGATGCACTTTAGCTTTACACAGCTCCCAGAGGAGAAAAAAAGCTCAATAATTCCTTCCTGTTCCTCTGTGTGCCTTATTTAAATTTAAACATTGTAAATCTAAGCAGAGTTTAGTGGCAACATAATGAAGCAGACAGGCTGCAAGATTTGCAAAACTTGAAAGTGTATTTCTATACTTAAAAAATATTTATTTTGCATGCTCCTAGCATATCCTCACTGTCTAATGAGTTAATTCTAGCCAAAGTCACTAATAAAACAAATTATTATTGCCGGCATCAGATAAAGCTTAATGCAAATTGCAGAGTATATATAGGGCTAAATTATTGACTTTTATTTACTCCATCTCCAAACAGACACGCCCACCGCGTAAACTCTCCTGCTCCTACCTGCTAACCCTCTACCTGTTCCCCCTGCTCGCTGGCGACATTTCCCCTAATCCAGACCCCCCAACACATCCCCACAGTCACCTACACCCCACCCCCACAACCCATCGCCAACTCTTATAACCTCACCAACCTTTGACACATTCCCCCTGCCCCTGCTCCCCTAATCTCCCTGCGAGGCGCACACTGGAACGCTCGCTCAGTCTGTAATAAACTCCCATACATCCATGAACTCTTTATTTCTAATAAACTCTCATTCCTTGGCATCACAGAGACCTGGCTCAACCCCTCCGACATGGCCTCCCCTGCTGCACTATCTTATGGCGGATTCAGTCTTTCCCACACCCCTCGCCCCTCCGACAAACACAGCGGAGGTGTCGGCATACTCTTGTTCCAACACCTGCTCCTTCGCCCCATTCCACTGCCTCCCTCTGCTACTCTCTCCTCTTTCGAGGCCCACTCTGTCCGCATTTTCTCCCCCTGTAACCTTCAGCTGGCCATTATCTACTGCCCCTCTGTATCCATCCCCACCTTCCTCGACCACTTCACCACCTGGCTACTTCATTTCCTCTCTGCTGACCTCCCCACCATCATTATGGGCGACTTCAATGTCCCCATCGACACCACCCACCCAACCGCCTCTCAACTTCTCTCCCTGACCTCCTCCTTTGGGCTCTCCCAATGGTCCTCCTCTGCCACCCACAAAGACGGCCACATGCTGGACCTCATCTTTACCCGTCTTTGCTCCCTCACTAACCTCACAAACTCAACCCTCCCCCTGTCCGACCACAATCTGCTGACCTTCTCCTCCCTCACCTCCCCTACTACGCCACCCCCTCTCCGCAAACTCGATCACCCCCGCCGAAACCTAAAACACATTGATCTACACTCACTCTCAGAATCCCTTCTCCCTTTCACCGACATAACATCCATACGCAAAACAGACACTGCAACCATCCTTTACAACACCACATTAACCTAGGCCCTCGACCTAGCCGCTCCCCTCACACACCACGCTCCATGCACTAACAGGCAACCCTGCCACACCACCCTCACTAAAGACCTGAGACGGGCATCCAGGGTTGCCGAGAGGAGATGGAAAAAAATCACACTCCACTAAGCACTTTGAGCTGTTCAAACAGTCCCTCACTGCCTTCAAGGATGCACTTGCTGCCGCCAAACAAACATTCTTCTCATCCCTAATAACCTCCCTCTCCCACATTCCCAAACAGCTTTTCAAAACCTTCAATTCCTTACTTCTCCTGCCCGCCCCCACTCCCTCTCCCCTTATCTCCGCTGAAAACTTTGCCTCCTTCTTCAAAGAAAAGATTGACAGAATCAAAGACAGCTTTGGCCCACTGTCCACACAACCTCCCCTCTCGCCTATACTGACCTCTCCTTCCACCAGCTGCTTCCCCCCCATAACTGACGATCAGCTCTCCTCTCTCCTTTCAAAATCACACCTCACCACCAGCATCCATGACCCGCTCCCATCCCACCTCATTCCCAACCTCACCTCTGTTATCATCCCAGCCCTAACTCATCTTTTTAACCTATCACTTACTACTGGCACCTTCCCCTCAGCCTTCAAACACGCCCTGATCACACCCATCCTCAAAAAACCCTCCCTCGACCCCACATGTGACTCCAACTATTGCCTCATATCTCTCCTCCCTTTCACCTCTAAACTACTTGAACAGCATGTGCACTCAGAGCTGTCCTCTCACCTCTCCTCCTGCTCCCTCTTCGACCGCCTGCAATCTGGCTTCTGACCCTCCACTCCACTGAAGCTGCCCTGACCAAAGTCACCAATGACTGCCAAAAGTAAACGTCACTACTCTGTCATACTCCTCCTCGACCTATCCGCCGCCTTCGACACTGTTGACCACTCCCTTCTACTTCAGATCCTGGAATCTCATGGCATCACGGACCTTGCCCTCTATTGGATCTCCTCATACTTAACGGACCGGACCTTCAGCATCACCCACTCCCACACCTCCTCTTCACCCTACCCCCTGTCTGTCGGGGTCCCCCAGGGTTCAGTTCTGGGACCGCTACTCTTCTCAATCTACACTCTTGGACTAGGGCAATTCATTGAGTCCCACGACCTCCTGTACCACATCTACGCCGACGACACCCATATCTACCTGTCTGGACCTGACATCGCCTCCCTACTATCCAAAATTCCACAATGCCTGTCCGTCATCTCATCCTTCTCTGCTCGCTTCCTTAAGCTGAACATGGACAAAACCGAGTTCATCGTCTTCACCCCAAGCCGCTCCCCCTCACTACCCGACCTATCCATCGTCATCAATGACTGTTCTCTCTCCCCAGTACCCCACGCCAAGTGCCTCAGGGTTATCATCGACTCTTCCCTCTCCTTCAAGCCCCATATTCAGGCCTTTGCCACCTCCTGCTGTCTCCAGCTTAATAACATCTCCCGGATCCGCACTTTTCTTGACCACGACACTGCTAAAACCCTTATTCATGCTCTCATCATCTCACGCCTTGACTCATAATAATAATAATACTTTATTTATATAGCGCCAACATATTCCGCAGCGCTTTACAATGTAGGGTTAGAGTACAGAAAATACAGTAAGTAATTACAATAGAGAACAAATAAAGTACAATAATTGGATACAAAACAATAGGTATAGAATCAATGTGAAAAAAAATACAATAAATAAAGCAAGAAATGAAGGTGACCCTGCTCAAAAGAGCTTACAATCTACAACGGTATAGGGGTTGCACAAGGTGCTGGGGCTTATTGCACTGGTGGTCCAGGCATCTTAAGGAAATGGGGTATAGGGCTAAGCTTACATGGATGGTCATTATAAAGTCTGTGTAGACCTTTATGGTTTGGTGGAGTTTGTAGAAGAGTAATGTCCAGAGGGATAGCCCATTCACTGTCTACAGTACAACGGACTTATTAGGGAGTATGATAGGCCGCCTTAAAAAGATGCGTTTTTAGGGATCGTCTGAAGCCATGCAAGTTGTGGATAGTCCTGATTTCTTTGGGTAAAGCATTCCAGAGGTTTGGTGCAACTCTGGAAAAGTCTTGGAGCCGGGAGTGGGAGGATCGGATTAGTGCAGATGTTAGTCGAAGGTCATTTGAGGAACGTAGAGAGCGGGTGAGGTGATAGACAGAGATGAGGAAGGAGAGGTAGGGGGGAGCTGCACTGTGAAGAGCTTTGTGGGTGAGAACAAGCAATTTGAATTTGATCCTGTAATATACGGGCAGCCAGTGCAATGACCGGCACAGAGCAGAGGCATCTGAGTAATGATTGGCCAGATGGGTGATCCTGGCTGCTGCATTAAGGATGGACTGGAGAGGAGAAAGTCTGGTGAGGGGGAGGCCGCTTAATAGAGAGTTGCAATAGTCAAGGCGGGAATGGATTAGGGCCACGGTGAGGGTTTTTGTTGTTTCCAGGGTGAGAAAGGGGCGGACTCTAGAGATATTCTTCAGGTGTAAGCGACAGGAGCGGACGAGAGATTGCGTGTGGGAGGAGAAGGAGAGATCGGTGTCAAACATAACACCCAGACAGCGAGCCTGCTGCCTAGGCGTTATCGTAGTGCCGCATACTGAGAGAGAGATGTCCGATTTAGGGAGGTTCGTGGATGGGGGGAGCAGAAGAAGTTCAGTTTTGGAAAGGTTTAGTTTCAAATAGAGAGTGGACATGATATTGGAAACTGCAGCTAGACAGTCATTGGTGTTCTTTACTACCGCAGGGGTAAGGTCAGGGGCTGAAGTGTATAGTTGTGTGTCATCAGCATAAAGATGGTACTGAAAGCCAAATCTGCTGATGGTCTGTCCAATCGGGGCCGTGTAGAGAGAGAAGAGGAGGGGGCCAAGGACTGAACCCTGAGGGACTCCAATAGTGAGGGAAGAGGGGAAGAAGTGGAGCCAGCAAAAGATACACTGAAAGAGCGGTCAGAAAGATAGGAGGAGAGCCAGGAGAGAGCAATATCCTTTATGCCAATGGAGTGCAGCATAAAGAGTAGGAGCTGATGGTTGACAGTGTCAAAAGCTGCAGAGAGATCAAGGAGAATAAGCAGAGAGTGGTCACCATTACGTTTTGCTGTCAGAAGGTCATTGGTCACTTTGATGAGGGCAGTTTCTGTGGAGTGAAGGGGGCGGAAACCAGACTGTAATGGATCTAGAAGAGAGTGAGCGGAGAGGTAACGGGTGAGGCGGGAATAGACCAGGCGCTCCAAGAGTTTAGAGATGAAGGGGAGATTGGAGACTGGTCTGTAGTTATTTGTGCAGGTTGGGTCGAGAGTGGTTTTCTTTAATAATGGAGTAATGATCGAGTGTTTGAAGGAGGAGGGGAAAATGCCAGAAGAGAGGGAGAGATTGAAGATTTTGGTTAGATGAGTGGTGACGACTGGAGAGAGGGACTGGAGCAGGTGTGAGGGAATGGGGTCAGTAGTGCATGTGGTGGGACGAGAGGAAGAAAGGAGCCTGGAGACTTCTTCTTCTGTGACTGGGTCAAATGTGGAGAGTTAACCGGAGGAGATGTGGGGAAGAATGGGGGTGTCAGAGCTTGGAGGCTGAGAGCTGATTTCCTGGCGGATGTTGTCTATTTTCTCCATGAAGTAGGAAGCCAGGTCATCAGCACAGAGGTCAGTGATGGGGGCCTGCACTTTTGGACTGAGGAGAGAGTGAAACGTGTCAAAGAGTTTTTTTGGATTGTTGGATAGTGAGGAGACCAGGGTGGTGAAGTAGGTCTGTTTGGCAAGGTGTAGGGCAGAGTTGTAGGTTTTTAGCATGAATTTATAGTGGATAAAGTCTCCTGGTGAGCGTGTTTTCCTCCATAGACGTTCAGCACTCCTGGAGCATCGCTGGAGGAATCGAGTTTGTGGTGTGAGCCAGGGTTGTTTTGTTCTCTGTTTGGAGGTTCTGCGGGTGAGGGGCGCTACTTGGTCCAGGGAGCTTCTGAGAGAGTCATTGTAGTGATTTACTGCCTGATCTGGACAGGAGATTGAAGAGATTGGGGACAGAGATGAGATGAGGGAGTCTGTGAGTGCTTGAGGGTTAATGGCCTGTAGATTTCTGGATGTGTGATAGGTAGGATTGGGCTGTGTTGGCCGAGGGTTAGTGAGTGAGAAGGAAAGAATGTTGTGGTCAGAGAGTAGAGTTGAGTTATCCAAGGGGGAGGATGAGCAGAGCCGGGTAAAGACAAGGTCAAGGGTGTTACCGTTTTCGTGTGTCTTAGAGGTTGAGAGCTGTGATAGGCCAAGAGAGGTAGTTAGAGATAGGAGCTGGGATGCAGATGGGGAGATGGGGCTGTTTATGGGAATGTTAAAGTCTCCCAGAATAAGGGTTGGTAAATCTGAGGACATGAAATGCGGGAGCCAAGCGGAGAAATGGTCGAGGAACTGGGTGGGTGACCCTGGGGGGCGGTATACCACCGCTACTTTGAGGGGGAGGGGATGGAATAGCCTAATGGTATGGACCTCAAAAGAAGGGAATGAGAGTGATGGGGCTGGAGGAATGACCTGGAAAGTACATTGTGGGGACAGGAGGAGGCCAACTCCACTGCCACATCTGTTCCCAGGTCTAGGGGAGTGAGAGAAGTGTAAGCCGCCATAAGAAATAGCAGCAGGGGAAGCAGTGTCTGAATCCTGGATCCAGGTTTCTGTGAGGGCCAGCAGGTTAAGAGAGTTGGTAAGGAAGTAATTGTGAATGAAGGGAAGTTTGTTGCATACAGACCGTGGATCCCAGAGAGCGCAATTAAAAGAGGGAGATGAAGATGTGCAGGTGATATTAATAAGGTTAGTGAGGTTTCTGTGTGAGGTGGGAGAGGGCTTGAAGTTAGCAGAGGGTGGACCAGGGTTGGGAGAGATATCACCTGAGAGGAGCAGCAGTAAAAAGAGAAAGAGCAGATAGTTTTTGGAATTAGGACATGATTTATTGTGACAAACTTTGGAATATGATGGGCTGAGAGTCTTCAGTAAACTGAAGATAGCATGGGAGCTGTACATAGAGTAGGGCAGGAGAGAGGGGCTGATGTGAATGAGTGGTGATGGAGGGGGGATGGGGTGATAAAAATTGGTGGCGAGAGCACATAAGAAAACAAACAGTGAAATACAAGACATGGTAAGGATTAGTAGTGAATGGAGTTATACACAGTGTTTGAGTGTCCCTCTATGTCATTGTCTTCCAGCAACAGCGCATAGAACAATAGATATTGAAGTAAAGGAAATGGTGATAGGGAAAGGAAAAGAAGTTAAATTTTTTTTTTTTTTTCTCCCCGTTAAATAGAGTGGCTTACCTGACTCCTGCCCTGACTAACTGCCATGAAATAACTGCATCCACTTAGCATTCAATGCCACTTTGCATGAGATGCCACACGTGTCTGACCCCCCACACGTGTACCCCTTAAGAATGAACTAAATTTATAGTACACACTACCAGATTCAGGTGAGGGGGAATTTGGGAGGAAACATGGTATCAGGTAATTAACATCTACAAGAAACAGCAGGGGTGAAAGGATGAAAGGCCACAGACATTAGGCAAGGCTTCCTCTACACTATAACACCTCCAACGAGATAACATTTACAAATGTGGCAAATTGTCATATACTGGTGAGTGAGGAATGCATACAGATGACACAGGAAACATTGCAATAAGTGCAGAGATGGAATATTACCATTACACTATGTGATTCAAGCTGATGTTACAAGGAGATCATTGCAGCAGTCACAGGTATATTTAACATGCACTGGTACAATGGGTTGAGAAAGTAGATGACAGCATCTCTTCTTCACACAACCGCATTCAGGATTTCTCCCGGGCATCCCCCATACTCTGGAATTCTCTGCCCCAACACATCAGACATTCTCCTACCCTGGGAACCTTCAAAAGAAGCCTAAAGACCCACCTCTTCCACCAAGCCTACAACATCCTATGAGACCCGGTCCACCCACCGACTCACGACCGGCACCTCCCCCTCCTACTGTATCCCCACCCACCCCTCGTAGATTGTGAGCCCTCGCGGACAGCATTTCTCCCCTCTTGTACCTGTACGACCAAATTGTCCACATTTATTGTACTTGTCCTTGTCTGCCCTTTTAGCATGTAAAGCGCCATGGAATTTAATGGCGCTATATAAATAAATAATAATAATAGTGAGAAAGTGTAATTTACACATTGTGGATGGGATGAGGCCAAAATGTTATTGTGCATTAGTAACTGGGATTTCATCTCTTAAATTCTACAGCTGTCGCTCATGCAAGTCACAATGAGGAAACATTGTTTTCTCTTATGGCCCCTTTACACGCAGCTACAAGTAACAGGTTTTCCACAGGTAACTTACTGGTTGCAGTGAAATCATGGAGACATCGTTCCATTTGTACACAGCAACAAGATAGAACCATGTCTCCATGATTTCACTGCAGCCAGTAAGTTACCTGTGGAAAACCTGTTACCTGTAGGTGCGTGTAAAGGGGCCATTACAGATGGCTGATTGCAATGTTAAGGAGCCGAACTTTTAGACTGAAATAAAAGCGGTTTAGTATTTTATGTTTTTTCAGATTTTGCTTTTTAACTGGTTTTTACTGGTTTACAATGCATTATTCTAAAGTGCCAAAATATATATTTTCATATTGCCAATTTTTTCACCACCCTATGTATTTATCGATAAGTCTAGTTGTTACATAGGCAAAGATTAAGTTGGGAAATGGCCTTATAGACCACTATTGTTAATCTCAATTGTTAGATATTCCTCTATGAAAACATTTGTGTTCTGCCAATAAAGTTTTAGCCAGGGATATAGACTTCAGCTATAGTTAAATAAGCATATTTTTGATCACTGCGCTGTTAATATATAACACAAACCAAAATAAATAAAAGCAGTACATAAGTTGTGAAAAAAATATCACAGCAGGCATCAGTCACATCTGATAAATGAGTAAACCATTTTTAACAATTTTGGTTCTCAAGTCCTCAGACAGTTCTTTTCTCTTTCTGTTTTCCATACCTAATGTGGCACAGTGCAAAGATCTAGTCAACTTCTCCCATTTTTATCAAGTTTCAGGCGGCATTTTCATATTGCCCGCACCTGTTACTTGCTATAGGTGAGCTTGAATGAGCATCACACTCTTGAAGCAAAGTTGTTTTCCCACAATTTTGTAAAGGTGTCAACAACTTTATCTGGCTCATTTTGTTTTGTGTGAAAATTGTGTCCCATTTGCCCTTTGTTCTGTTTTTTTTTCTGTTGTTCCAATACACAGAAAGGAAATAAACATGCATATATGAAAACATGTAATTGCAATAATTTTCTGGGAGAAATATTTCATTTTTTGGAACAATTTCAAAAGTGCCAACACTTTCAGCAATCACTGCATATATATCTATATAATATATAGCAGAAAAAAAACTGCATAGCACTCACAGACTAATGTGAACCGGTGCCAGCAGGGCTGCTGAATCAAATAACTAGAAAGAATTGCTCTGCAGCACTCGGTTACTACCAAAGATGTACATGTGCTAACAAGCTATATATATATGATAAAAAAGTTAAAAACTTACGTTTTTTCAAAAAACTCAAAATCATATCTTTTTTTTCTGAAGTTCTTGGTACATACATTGGCCAATGTCTGTTTGCTCGTCGACTGCGACAAAGTGACTTCAGGTCCGACGAGTCCTACTCTGATATCCCTATCCTCCTTGTCCACCCCCCACCTCTCAGTGGGCAGACCCCATCTCAACCTTAGATCACCTGCAGTCAACAAGGGTGCAATTGCAGCATGGAGCCAGCAACTCCATAAAATACAAAGCAGAAAAAAAAAACTGCACAGCACTCACAGACTAATGTGAACCGGTGCCAGCAGGGCTGCTGAATCAAATAACTAGAAAGAATTGCTCTGCAATTTTTTCTCATATATATATAGCTTGTTAGCACATGTACATCTTTGGTAGTAACCGAGTGCTGCAGAGCAATTCTTTCTAGTTACCGTATATACTCGTGTATAAGCCGAGTTTTTCAGCCCAAAATTTGGGCTGAAAAGTCCCCCCCTCGGCTTATACACGGGTCTATACGGTAGACCCGTGTGGTGGGGGCTGTGTGGTGGGGGCTGTGGAGGCTGGAGGAGGCGGGGGGGGGGCTGCTGTATGAGCGGCCCCGTCACGTGGGGCCGCTCATTATATATGCACTGCTTCCCCCTGTCAATCAGCGCAGGGGGAAGCAGTGCATATGGCCCCCCCAAAAGCTGGCACTGTCCCCCCTTGTAAGGGCCCCCCCCGGTGCTTATACATTACCATCCCGGTGTTCTGATCAGCGCCGCTCCTCGGTGCTGCGTCGCCGTCTTCATCCTCCCGTCCGCGCTCGCTGCATCCATCCGGGTTCTCCGGCGGTCACAGCGATATGACGTCATCGCGCGACCGCCGGAGATCCTGGATGCAGCCAGCGCGGGAGGATGAAGACGGCGACGCAGCACCGAGGAGCGGCGCCGATCAGAACACCGGGATGGTAATGTATAAGTAGCGGAGGGGAGGCCTTACAAGGGGGACAGTGCCAGCTTTTGGGGGCTGTTTGGTACCACCCAGGGGGCTGTTGGTCCCCCTGGGGGCTGTTGGTACCCCCAGGGGGCTGTTGGTACCCCCAGGGGGCTGTTGGTACCCCCAGGGGGCTGTTGGTACCCCCAGGGGGCTGCTGGTACCCCCGGGGGCTGTTGGTACCCCCTGGGGGCTGTTGGTACCCCCAGGGGGCTGCTGGGTACCCCCTGGGGGCTGTTGGTCCCCCTCGGGGCTGTTGGTACCCCCAGGGGGCTGTTGTACCCCCAGGGGGCTGCTGGGTACCCCCTGGGAGCTGTTGGTACCCCCAGGGGGCTGCTGGTACCCCCAGGGGGCTCTGTGGTACCCCCTGGGGGCTGTTTGGTACCCCCTGGGGGCTGTTGGTACCCCCAGGGGGCTGTTGGTACCCCCAGGGGGCTGCTGGGTACCCCCTGGGGGCTGCTATATGTACCCCTGGGGGCCTGCTGTATACCACTGGGGCTGCTGTATACTACCACTGGGGCTGCTGGGGCTCCTGTATACTACCACTGGGGCTGCTGGGGCTCCTGTATACTACCACTGGGGCTGCTGTATACTACCACTGGGGCTGCTGGGGCTCCTGTATACTACCACTGGGGCTGCTGGGGCTCCTGTATACTACCACTGGGGCTGCTGGGGCTCCTGTATACTACCACTGGGGCTGCTGGGGCTCCTGTATACTACCACTGGGGCTGCTGGGGCTCCTGTATACTACCACTGGGGCTGCTGTATACTACCACTGGGGCTGCTGGGGCTCCTGTATACTACCACTGGAGCTGCTGGGGAATCTGTATACTACCACTGGGGCTGCTGGGGCTCCTGTATACTACCACTGGGGCTGCTGGGGAATCTGTATACTACCACTGGGGCTGCTGGGGAATCTGTATACTACCACTGGGGCTGCTGTATACTACCACTGGGGGGGCCTGTATACCACACTGCTGGGGGCTGTATAACTGTGCTGGGGTCCACCCTCGGCTTATACACGAGTCAATAGGTTTTTCCAGATTTTTGGGGCAAAAGTAGGGGGGTCGGCTTATACACGGGTCGGCTTATACACGAGTATATACGGTATTTGATTCAGCAGCCCTGCTGGCACCTGTTCACATTAGTCTGTGAGTGCTATGCAGTTTTTTTTTTCTGCTTTGTATTTAATGGAGTTGCTGGCTCCATGCTGCAATTGCACCCTTGTTGACTGCAGGTGATCTAAGGTTGAGATGGGGTCTGCCCACTGAGAGGTGGGGGGTGGACAAGGAGGATAGGGATATCAGAGTAGGACTCGTCGGACCTGAAGTCACTTTGTCGCAGTCGACGAGCAAACAGACATTGGCCAATGTATGTACCAAGAACTTCAGAAAAAAAAAGATATGATTTTGAGTTTTTTTGAAAAAACGTAAGTTTTTAACTTTTTTCTCATATATACCGTATATACTCGTGTATAAGCCGAGTTTTTCAGCCCAAAATTTGGGCTGAAAAGTCTCCCCCTCGGCTTATACACGAGTCAATACGGCAGTCGGGGCTGGAGAGGCTGGAGGAGGCGGGGGGGAGGCTGCCGTATGAGCGGCCCCGTCACGTGGGGCCGCTCATTATATATGCACTGCTTCCCCCTGTCAATCAGCGGCAGGGGGAAGCAGTGCATATGCCCCCAAATGCTGGCACTCACCCCCCGAGGAGCGGCGCGGATCAGAAGACCGGGATGGTAAGAGAAGCGCCCGGGGGGGGGGCCCTTGCAAGGGGGGGTGAGTGCCAGCATTTGGGGCTGCTGGTTACCCCCAGGGGGCTGCTGGATACCCCCTAGGGGCTGCTGGGTACCCCCTGGGGGCTGCTGGGTACCCCCAGGGGGCTGCTGGATACCCCCTAGGGGCTGCTGGGTACCCCCAGGGGGCTGCTGGATACCCCCAGGGGGCTGCTGGGTACCCCCTGGGGGCTGCTGGGTACCCCCTGGGGGCTGCTGGATACCCCCTGGGGGCTGATGGGTACCCCCAGGGGGCTGCTGGATACCCCCAGGGGGCTGCTGGGTACCCCCTGGGGGCTGCTGGGTACCCCCAGGGAGCTGCTGGATACCCCCAGGGGGCTGCTGGGTACCCCCTGGGGGCTGCTGGGTACCCCCAGGGGGCTGCTGTATAGCCCCTGGGGCTGCTGTATAGCCCCTGGGGCTGCTGTATAGCCCTTGGGGCTGCTGTATACCCCCTGGGGCTGCTGTATTACTGCTGGGGCTGCTGTATAGCCCCTGGGGCTGCTGTATAGCCCCTGGGGCTGCTGTATACCCCCTGGGGCTGCTGTATAGCACCTGGGGCTTCTGTATACCCCCTGGGGCTGCTGTATTACCCCTGGGGCTGCTGTATTACCCCTTGGGCTGCTGTATTACTACTGGGGCTGCTGTATTACCACTGGGGCTGCTGTATAGCCCCTGGGGCTGCTGTATTACCCCTGGGGCTGCTGTATAGCCCTTGGGGCTGCTGTATACCCCCTGGGGCTGCTGTATTACCCCTGGGGCTGCTGTACAGCCCCTGGGGCTGCTGTATAGCCCTTGGGGCTGCTGTATACCCCCTGGGGCTGCTGTATTACCCCTGGGGCTGCTGTATTACCCCTGGGGCTGCTGTATTGCCCCTGGGGCTGCTGTATAGCCCCTGGGGCTGCTGTATTACCACTGGGGCTGCTGTATTACCACTGGGGTCTGTATATACCACTGGGGAGGCTGCTGTATACCACACTGCTGGGGGCTGTATAACTGTGCTGGGGTCCACCCTCGGCTTATACACGAGTCAATAGGTTTTCCCAGGTTTTGGGGGCAAAAGTAGGAGGGTCGGCTTATACACGGGTCGGCTTATACATGAGTATATACGGTATATAGCTTGTTAGCACATGTACATCTTTGGTAGTAACCGAGTGCTGCAGAGCAATTCTTTCTAGTTATTTGATTCAGCAGCCCTGCTGGCACCGGTTCACATTAGTCTGTGAGTGCTATGCAGTTTTTTTTTTCTGCTTTGTATTTTATGGAGTTGCTGGCTCCATGCTGCAATTGCACCCTTGTTGACTGCAGGTGATCTAAGGTTGAGATGGGGTCTGCCCACTGAGAGGTGGGGGGTGGAAAGGAGGATAGGGATATCAGAGTAGGACTCGTCGGACCTGAAGTCACTTTGTCGCAATCGACGAGCAAACAGACATTGGCCAATGTATGTACCAAGAACTTCAGAAAAAAAAGATATGATTTTGAGTTTTTTGAAAAAACATAAGTTTTTAACTTTTTTCTCATATATATATAGCTTGTTAGCACATGTACATCTTTGGTAGTAACTGAGTGCTGCAGAGCAATTCTTTCTAGTTATATAATATATAGATATACATGTATATACAGTATATATATATATATAGACAATGTCAGGATAAGTTGGCATTGTTGTGTTGGAATGTCACCTCTGGTTCTGGGGAATTGACCCACCCTACATTCTCTTCTATGACACTAGCTGCATCCTGCTGACTGCTAGTAATAGTAAGGCTGCTTTCACATCAGCTGCAATCGCTGATCACAACAGGTACGGTGAAAAAAACGCAACTGCCGTGATTACCGCACAACGGCCGCACTTGCGGTTCACTTGTGGCAAGCCCCATGCAATGTCTATGGGGCTTGCGGTAAGTGTGCGGCAGGTGCGGCAAGTGCGATTTCAGCAGATGCGGCTGCGAGAAAAACGCGGCTGACCGTGTTTTTTTCGCAGCTGCATCTGCGGCAAGTGCCGAAACCGCAACTGTACCGCACTTGCCGCACCTGCCGCAAGCCCCATAGACATTGCAAGGGGCTTGAAGCAGGTGAACTGTAAATGTGCCCGTTATGCGGTAATCGCAGCAGTTGCGTTTTTTTCACTGCAACTGCCACGATCAGCGATTACCGCTGATGTGAAAGCGGCTTAAGCCATGTACCAAGGTAGTTTTCCAAGGCTACAGTGGATGGTGGACAAAGAAGACGACCACTAAATTTGTCAAGGAAACTTTACTTACTAGAAACAGGACTTGAGTTCCTCTATATACATAAGAAAAATTAAAAAAGCAATACAGTTCATACACAGCTAGTTAGTCAGAGATGACTAGGACCCCTGTGCTGTACAACCTATAGGCCCAGAGTGTTCTGTCAAATGCACTATACAGTCCTTGACAAAAGTTATGTCGCTTATCCATGTTATGTAAATAAAACTTATAACCTGATGTTTAATTAATCCATTGGTTGTATAAATTACTCTTTTGAAAGCTGAAACCCTCTGAAATTTGATTTAGGTTAAGAAAATAAATTGGCATCAGTGCTGAAATATTGATCATTTAATGGACACAGAATGGTCAGATTTTAGCAAGATAAAAGTTTTGTCGCCTGGTCACATAATGCACCCAATCCTAGTTTACACCCTCACCTGTGCTCAGTAAATGATCAAATGATCAGTAAAATTAGTGGGTGTATAAAAAGAAACCCAGCACCCCAGACCTTCACTTGAACTGCAGCTTGAGCTCTGACAACAAGCCAAAAATCCATCCTGCGACCAATGCCTTGATTATAAAGAGGCTGAAGACCAGATACACTACAGAGGTGGCTGGCATCTTTAATGTGTGTCAGAGTCAAGTACAAACAATTAAAAAAAGATTTGAAGAGACTGGAGATGTGATTGACAAGTCCAGGTCCAGCAGACCCCACAAGACAACTGCTCAGGAGGAATGTTTGTTGGTTAGAAAATCCAAAGCAAGCCCCTCTTGAACTGCAGCAGAGCTCCAACAGGCCTGGTCACCTCAAGTAGAGATGAGCCACCACACTAGTGTTCGAATTCGATTCGATTCGTCGGACTGGGGGGGCTGTTCGTCGAATGTTCGTCGAACACCGTCGAACTCCATTGAAAACAATGGCAGGCAAACGCAAACACATACAAACACATAGAAAACACCTTCTAAGGTGTCCAAAAGGTGAGAAACTCAGGAGATACAACAAACACATGGAAAGGTGACAAGTACATATAAAAACGCGAAAAGAAAAGAGATGGATGAGTAAAAGGAGGAGGAGACACAGATATAGGCATGTCATGCCCTTCTAAATCCGTTTTTACTCCGGTATTTGTAAGGCATCATGCACATGATGAGTATTTGGTGAGTTTTACTTCAGTATCTGTAAGGCCTCGTGCAGACGATGAGTATTTGGTGATGTTTTTCCTCAGTATCTCTAAGGCTTCGTGCAGACGATGACTATTTGGTGAGGTTTTTCCTCAGTATTTGTAAGGCCTTGTGGAGACGATGAGTATTTGGTGAGGTTTTTCTTCAGTATTTCTAAGGCCTCGTGCAGACGATTAGCATTTGGTGATGTTTTTCCTCAGTATCTGTAAGGCCTCGTACAGATGATGACTATTTGGTGATGTTTTTCCTCAGTATTTGTAAGGCCTTGTGCATACGATGAGTATTTGGTGAGGTTTTTCCTCATTATTTGTAAGGCCTTGTCCATACGATGAGTATTTGGTGAGGTTTTCCTCAGTATTTGTAAGGCCTCGTGCAGATGATGAGTATTTGGAAACATTTTTCCTCAGTATCTGTAAGGTCTCGTGCAGACGATGAGTATTTGGTGATGTTTTTCCTCAGTATCTGTAAGGCCTCGTGCAGATGATCAGTATTGTGTCACATTTAGGGGACTACAAGAAGAGTCTCCATTTTTTCCAAAAATATGGGCACAGACATCACTTAAGTGGCATCAATTACCCCACTGTTGCAAACTGTAAATGGTTACTTTTAGGCAAAAATCCACAAGGCTTTAGTCTCCCCAGGATGACACAGGGGTAATAATAATAATATTTATTTATTTATATAGCGCTATTGATTCCATAGAACTTTACATACATGAGTAATGCTGTCTCTCTTGGGAGCTCACAATCTAAACATGCTATCAGTATGTCTTTACAATGTGGGTAGAAACTGGAGTGCCTGGAGGAAACCCACACAAACGTGGGGAGAACATACAAACTCCTTGCAGATGTTGTCCTTAGTGTTCTTGGAGGGAATTGAACCCAGGACCTCAAGACCCCAGTGCTGCAAAGGCTACAGTGCTAACCACTTGAGCCACGGTGCTGCCCCGGGAAGAGAAGTCCTTGTGGATCCATGCCTTGTTAATCTTTATGAACGTTAGTCTGTCCACATACTGGGTGGACAGACACGTGTGCTTTTCTGTCAACACACCACCAGCAGCGCTGAAGACACGTTCCGAGAGAACGCTGGCTGCGGGGCATGACAAGATCTCCAAGGCATGAGTGGCGAGCTCAGGCCATTTTTCCAGATTGGAAACCCAAAATGAGCAAGGCTCCAGTTCCCCCAGTCATGGCATCGAAGTTAAAATGGAGATACTCGTGTACCATCCACTCCAGGCGTTGACTATGTGTCAGACTTCTCGTGTCTTCAGGCCTTGCAAATGATGGTCTAAAAAATTGTGAAACGAGACCACAAAATTTCTGTTACCACCACCAGATACGGTGTTACTAATACAGTGTGAGTGATGATTACTCGACGGTCCCATGGTTGACAAGCTAGAACTGTAAGATTCACCACTGGTGTTTTGTGGAAAAGCCGGTCTGAGATTATGTATCAGCTTCTGCTGATACTCCTGCATGCGTGCGTCCCTTTGTATGGCAGGAATTATGTCAGCAAATTTGGTCTTGTACCGGGGATCTAAGAGTGTGGCAACCCAGTAGTCGGCATTACTTCTAATTCGGACAATCCGAGGGTCATGTTGCAGGTAGTGCAGCAAGAAGGCGCTCATGTGTCTCGCGCAGCCAGGAGGACCAAGTCCTTGTTGTGTTGGTGGTGGGGAGGTGAGAATCATGCTTCCTTACTCTGCCCTCTCCCCCCAACCTTGCACAACAAGATTTTGGTTGCTACCATGCGCTCTTGTTAATCCCTCTCCACCACCCTCCCATGCCTGCCGTCTTGGTGCTGCTGAACGTGAAGACCTTGGAGATGTTGTCATCCCTTCCGCCTATGACTCCTCCTATACTTCCTCCACCTCCTCTTGTCCCACCACCTGACTCCGAATATTGTTTAGAGTGTGCTACTGACTCACCGTGGCTGGAACACCGGAGGACAGGCATTTTCTTCTTCCTCCTTGTCACGGATGGACCGCGCCTGCCGGTAGTGGGGCCCGGTGGTCCAGAGCAAATGAAGACGTTGTTAGTGGAACAGATTAGGGGTTAATTTGTTTCGTGACGCCACCTATGAGAATTCCGGTAACTGTACCGGCGCTGCAGGGCCTCCGGGGGATGGAATGCAGCCAGATGGAATGCTCCCCACAGGCTGAGCGATGATCCCCAGAGTCAGAAGCTGCACAAGATGTTCTGCGGCAGCTGCGGTTACCTTAGTGTGCGGAGATAAACAGTTCATAAGAAAGCACGGACACTGGAAGTCTCTGTAACGGGTTCTTTACTGTAACCAGCAAGCAGTACAAGGCATACAGTGATGGGTAGTGGACCGGGTGGACTCAGCAATGACCAGTGTTTCTCAGAGATCCGCGGTGTTTCTCCATTCTAACTACTTGTTTTGCCGTTGTCGCCCAGGAATGCCAGATCGGGTACAAGGAGGCTGCTTCAATGCCCTACCAAGGGTATAAGTTCTGGGTGTTTTGGGGAGCCTTTGGTCCTTTTGGCGGGTACACCGCTGGCTAGACGACTGTGTGTGGCAGTGGTGGGGTGCTCCTGTAAAGTGATCCCTCCACTCCTCTGGTTCGCATAGAAGTGGTAAACGACTCCTAGCTTCAGTACCAGCAAACCGGCTGTAGATGGGCACGGGATGTTTTTGGACCCGCATGTAGATGCCCGTTGATCGGTTGTTAAGGCACCTGAGTAATGGCGCTCAACCAAGGTGATGGCCAGGGGGCTGCACGGGACTGTGCAGGCCCCCTCTCCTAGGTTGTAGAGCTCGTTGGTTTAGCTCCTTCTCCTACGTTGTTCGGAGAGTTCTCTCTTCTCAACTCCGTGTTTGTTCTAAACTTCTCCACTACACGCTACCACTACACTCCGCCCACCAGGACCTTATTGGCCCTCTATACTGATGATGCATGTAGGGTATGGATCTCTGAGTTAACTGTGTGACTGCTGAGTCAGAGAATATTGCTGCTACTGTCTTGGCTGCAATACCCTCCTGTGACGCACTCGTTGCGGGGCGCCACACTCCAGCATATAGATGACCAGAATAGTCATGCTGATAATGGCATCGTCAACACTAAACATCTTCGTCGCCATTTCAAAATTGTGCAGAAGGGTGCATAGGTCCTTGATCTGAGACCACTCCTGCAGCGTGATCTGCCCCACCTCTGGATCTCGTTGGCCCAGGCTATATGTCATAACGTATTGCAACAGGGCTCGGCGGTGCTGCCACAGTCGCTGCAACATGTGCAGAGTAAAATTCCAGCATGTCGGCACATCACATTTCAGCTGGTGAACGGGCAAGCCGAAAGACTTCTGGAGCGAAGCAAGTTGTTGAGCTGCGGGATGCAAATGCCAGAAGTGAGCACACAGCGACCATGCCCTCTGCAGAAGCCCATCTATGCCAGGATAATGTGTCAAAAATTGTTGGCCAACCAGATTCAACACTTGAGCCATACAAGGCACATGTGTGATATTGCCCCAGTGAAGGGCCGCACCCAAGTTTGCAGCATTGTCGCACACGGCCTTCCCTGGCTGCAGGTTGAGTGGAGACAACTATTGCTGAAACTCGATCGCCAGAGCTGACCACAACTCCTCAGCTGTGTGACTCACATTTCCCAGGCATTTCAAGGTAAAGACCGCCTGATGGCGTTGAGCCCTGCTGCCAGCATAGTAATGAGGTGTGCAGGATTCCTTCTGTGCAGTTACAACGTGGGTGGCATTACCAGACAGGCTTTGGGCGGAGGTGGAGGATCGAGACATGGTTGGGGAGGTAGAAGCAGTGGAGCAACTTCTACCTACAGAGGATGGACACATAACTCGTGGGGACGGCAAGACTTGGACAGCAGACCCTTCTCCAGCTCTCACCATAGTTAACCAGTGTCCAGTCAGCGACATATAACGCCCCTGTCCATGCTTACTGGTCCAAGTGTCTGTGGTGAAATGCACCCTGTCACACACAGAGTTTCTCAAGGAAGCGGTGATGTTGTCTGCGACCTGCTGCTATAGCGCAGGCACACCTTTCTTGGAGAAGTAGTGGCGACTGGGCATCTGGTACTGGGGCACTGCGACGGACATAAGGTCTCAAAAATCCTCTGTGTCCACAAGGCGGAAAGGCAACATTTCTGTAGCCAACAGCTTGCAGATGGTGAAATTCAAGCACTTAGCTTTCTCATGGCTAGGAGGAAATGGTCTTTTACTTGTCCACACCTGAGGGACAGAGGGCTGGCTGCTGTGCTGATACGGGGTTAAGTAGGGTGTCCCCGGAAAACTGCTGGTCTGTGAGTGAGGGAGGTGCAGGCGAAGATGTAATGTTGCTTTCATCCAAAGGTGGTGTTCTCGATGTCTGAGAGAGCTCAACACCAGCAGCATTGTCCACTTGAAAACCAAGTGACGACCTGCCAATCAAACTGCCTGTTGCGAGTAAAGAGGTCGAAGGTCAACATCTAAAGGCATGTGTGACAGCTGTCCCCACAGTCACAGACGATGAAGAGCACACAGATGCACTTGATGGGGCAGACGGTGGTAGGCCCGACCCGCTAGGCCGCATTCTTACACAGTAGGCTTCCCACTGCGACTTGTGCTTTATGTCCATGTGGCGGTTCATACATGAAGTACTCAAGCTAGTGAGTTTTTGGCCTCTACTCAGAGATTAGTGACAAATCTTGCAGATGACATGAGTTGAGAGATCCTTGGCGATGTCAAAAAAGGCCCAGGCTAGGCAAGACTTAGAGCCCAAGCGAGCTGCAGAGCCACCACGACTTCTGCTCAGAGTTGTGGCTGCGGATGCAGTTGTTGACGTGCTTCCAGTACTCCGTCTATGTACAGGAAGGCACAGCCTATCCTCATTGTCAGTAGAATCCTCCTCCTACTCCTCTGCTGACCTCATCGACTGGCTGACTGTGGGTTGACAGTAAGTGGGATCTCTAACCTCATCATCATCTTCTGTGTTCTCACACCCCTTGTCCTCAGAGACAAACCTCTTCCTGCCTTGACCGAAAACTTAATTTGTCAATCCAATCCGGTATCTGAGTCTCATCAGCATCATCCTCCTTGTGTCCACCAAGAGTAGTTATTGTTAGGGAATGAATGAGTGTCTACATAAAGGTCAGAACCTTCTTCATCTGGGCCCGGGTCTGACTCACAAAGCTTCTGGGCATCAGGGCAGATCATTAACTCGTCTGGACTGCAGCTTTGGAGCAGACCTCTGATTCCCAGGCTATTGTGTGACTGAACAGCTCTGCAGACTCAACCATGTCTGTTACTCCAGACTCAGTAGGGCGGATGGAGACTTGGGAGCTGGGAGGAATCAAGTGCGATTGGGATGTCACCTCAGATGACTGGAGGGTTTTTGATGTAGAAGTTGAGGTGGAGGAGGGCCACCTGATGGAGCACTTGTGATCCATTCAAGCACCAGCTGTTTTTGTGCCTCATTTACAAGTGGTATCGATGGTCGTGTCCGTAAGAAAGGGATCATATCCGATTGGCCGCGTAAAGAAGTAGACATCTTACTTTGGCTGGAAGATTGTCTTTCTTAAGCAGATGTTAATGTAGCTTTAGCATCTACCCAACGGACACAAACTTATTTTCCCTTTCCACCACGCCTACTCCCCTTTCCACCAGCAGCAGGCCTTTTGCCTCTCATTTTGTATGTGACAAAAATGGCAACTGTGTAGTTGTTGGACAAGAAAAAGTTAGATGTAAATCGAGCAGAGGTGACTGAACCAACACTGCTACAAGGCCCAAAGTGAGACCTGGGCTAGGTGCAGTAAAAAATTAGTAGGAAGTACACTGGCGGTGTAGTTGGTTGTATTAGAAGTGGCCTACACTACTGGTTTTTGTGACGCTGCTACTTGACCCGAAGTGAGACCTGGGCAAGGTGAAGTTAAAAATTAGTAGGAACTACACCAGCGGTGTAGTTGGTTGTATTAGAAGTGGCCTACACTACTGTTTTTTGTGACACTGCTACTTGACCCGAAGTGAGACGTGGCCAAGGTGCAGTTAAAAATTACTAGGAACTACACAGGCAGTGTAGTTGCTTGTATTAGAAGTGGCCTACACTACTGCTTTTTGTGACACTGCTACTAGACCCAAAGTGGGACCTGGGCTAGGTGCAGTTAAAAATTACTAGGAACTACACAGGCGGTAAATGTGTTTTTGCATTTGGTTTTTAAGGGCCCCCCACACATATCAGCAAAAACGCATGCAAAAATGCAGGCTGCCAAAAAGCAACTTAAAAAACGCATGCCAAGTGTGACCCTAGCCTTAGTGACACTGCTATTAGCCCGAACAAATTGCCTGGACTAGCTGCAGCAAAAAAATGTCTACTTAAGACAGGTGGTGTAGCTTTCTTCACAGCAGTGCTACACTACCTGCCCTAAAGGATTCCCTGAGCTAGATGTGGCCAGGTGCTGTGAAAAACACTTGCACAGCACTGGCACACACCTGCCTGGCAAAAACTGCTTTGACTGCTCTAACCTAACCCTCAAAAGGGCTGAGATTACAACTAGTCCCTACTTCTATGAAGTAGCCCTGAAAAGGGCTGATATTAAAACTAGTCCCTACTCCCTACTCTTATGAAGTAGCCCTCAAAAGGGTTGATATTCCTACAATTCTCACCCTCCGTCCAGTCCCTACTCCCTAAACCTATCTATCTAACTTTATTTTCGCTCACTAACTGAATAAGAAGAGAATTGACAGTTTTCACTGTATAGCGCCCACAGCAGCAGCGGTGCCGTCTGACACAGAGCTGCAGCAATGAGCAAATGGTGGCGATGGGGAAAATGGCTGGGTCTTATAGGGCTAGGACATGTGACTTACACAGCCAATGATGCCTGACCTTGCTTGTGTGCAAAAAATGCACTTTACTGTGTGTGAGTGTGATTG
This sequence comes from Allobates femoralis, assembly GCA_033576535.1. Lineage (NCBI taxonomy): Eukaryota > Metazoa > Chordata > Amphibia > Anura > Aromobatidae > Allobates > Allobates femoralis. The sequence continues at coordinate 740,942,123 of JARQOC010000003.1, read as the reverse complement.
GGTGACAGCCTGCACTGCCCACTGTATATGCAGTTAGGAGGAAAAAAAATGGAGATTGACTTTATTTCTGCAGCACTGATCTAAACCCCCCTGCATGCTATACACAGAAACTGGATATTCACATTGATTAACAGGGTTAGGGTTAGGGTTAAGATTTTGGTGATCAAAGAGTTATCGAACATAACCTTGACCTGACAAATTTGAAGCAAATTGTTCGAATTCGGCAAATCATACGAACACCGCCCAAAACAGCTCGAATTTGAGATTGGCGAACAATTCGAATCGAACAACGCTCATCTCTAACCTCAAGTCCCTGTGTCAACTAGAACAGTTTGTAGGATTCTGTCTCGAAATTGCCTTTATAGTCGAATCAGCGCCCAGAAGCCAGCACTAAACAAAAGGCAAATAAAAAAACGTGTGGCATTTGCAAAGTCCCACAGCCTCCTAAACACTGGAAAAGTGGCAAAAGGTGGATTTCTCTGATGAATCTTTATTAGAATTATACTACAGCCACTGTAAATACTGCATGAGACCTACTGGAACCTGTATGGATCCAAAATACACCCAGAACACAGTTAAATTTGGAGGTGGAAAGATCATGGTCTGGGGTTATATTCAGTATGGGGTGTGTGTGAAACATTTGCAAGGTGGAAAGCCATATCAATATCCTAAAATATCAAGAAGTGTTAGCCATCACTTACATTCCAAATCATAAAAGGGGTCAAATTCTGCAGCAGGATGGTGCTCCATCTCATACATCCATCTCTACAACAAAGTTCCTTCAGTAAACAACCAGAGAATCAACATGACCTGTTGTAAGAGTACCGACATATACACATATTAAAACCAACGAACCAAAATGTCTTTAAGGTACATAAAATCACACGATGCATCTTCATGCGTTACAACCAGTTTTATTTGTAGAAAAACAAGTGATTGTCACAGCTAGTAAGCAAAAAGTGCATCAGTGCAAAAAGGGGGGGGGTTTTCAAGGACAAAGTGCAGGGTGAAAAGAGAGATCAAACACAGGACCCAGAATTTTACATTGCAGACATCTCAATGGTAATGACATTAATATAAAAAGTAAAAATTCCCCCAACAGAGAATACAGTTGCAGTCTTTTTGCATAAGTTGCAGCCAAGGTGATTACAGCCACTGCCCCCGAGGAAGAACAAACGAAACACGTTTCGGGGCTTCTCCCTGACACAGTCCCCAGGCAGCAGGCATCTCCGGTATGAGAACTATTTATTAACCTCTTGTGTCCCTGACATTGGTTCTAGTTGTATGTTTATGATGTTGTAAATTGGCTGTAATCACCTTGGCTGCAACTTATGCAAAAAGACTGCAACTGTATTCTCTGTTGGGGGAATTTTTACTTTTTATATTAACGTCATTACCATTGAGATGTCTGCAATGTAAAATTCTGGGTCCTGTGTTTGATCTCTCTTTTCACCCTGCACTTTGTCCTTGAAAACCCCCCCCCTTTTTGCACTGATGCACTTTTTGCTTACTAGCTGTGACAATCACTTGTTTTTCTACAAATAAAACTGGTTGTAACGCATGAAGATGCATCGTGTGATTTTATGTACCTTAAAGACATTTTGGTTCGTTGGTTTTAAAAGTTCCTTCAGGCAAAAAAGATCAAGGTGCTCAAGGACTGGCCAGCCCAGTCACCAGACATGAACATCATTGGGCATGTTTGGGGTAGGATGAAAGAGGAAGCTTGGAAGACAAAACCAAAGAATCTAGATGAACTCTGGGAGGCATGTAAGACTGCATTCTTTGCTATTCCTGATGACTTCATTAATAAATTGCATGAATCATTGTTGAACCGCATGGATACAGTCCTTCAAGCTCATGGAAGTCACACAAAATATTAAATATGACTAATAGCACTACAACTTCATTCATCAATGTTATGCAACATATATTTGTATTTTAAGTTATTTGTTTGAATATCACATTTCTTTCTGTGGGCGACAAAACTTTTGTTTTGCCAAAATCTGACCATTCTGTGTTCATTAAATGATCAATATTTCAGCATTGATGCTAATTTATTTTCTTAACCTAAACCACATTTGGGAGGGTTTAATCTTTCAAAAGAGTAATTTATACAACCAAAGGATGAGTTTAACATCAGGTTATAAGCTTTTATTTACATAACATGGATTAGTGACATAACTTATGTCAGGATTGGAACTGTAATTTGCCCAACCAATACTTCTACCTAATCCAATGAGAAAGGCTTTAACCACATATAGCTATTTAATTAGATTGGTGGAAGGGGCTGAGCCAGCAGTGGTACAGCATGGAGATCTCTAAGGTGAGGCCTAAGCTTAGGACTTACTGACCATATTTTGGTGAATGCAGAGATCACTCTCTTAAAAAATATAATTTTTATTAGTACAATCATATAAAGGCTCAGGCTAATAAAACACCTTTTGTAGTGAGCCTAACTGTGAATATATAACAACTGTACAATCCCAAGAGTTATCCTGTAATTGAAATATACGTAATTTTGGAACTTTATACATCTACTCTCTGTGATTGTTTATACTGCAGGGATCAACAGATCATCCATTTGGTTGTGGCTGAGGGGGCGGCTTGAAAATAATGGGCCAATCACGGAAGGTGTAGATAAATCGTCATACTACCAGGAGGTCCTTAATATGGGTAGCAGAAAATAGCTCATGGAGATTCTGATTCTACCTTAAGCTATGGCCCTCCCCAAAAGCACTCTCTTTCTCCAACAAATGCCACAAGAACAGACAAATGACTACTGGTTACTTAGGAAAGATTTTTGGACAGTAGGTAATTTGTTCACCAAATACAGCTGTGTTTGGTGATATTTTTTTTCTCATTCTCTCATCTTTCTGTTTTTTGGTAATTGTCAACTTCTTTGTTGATGGCCGCTGCTATCCTGTCTGTGATGTATTTCATTTCTACCTCAGCTTGTATCTCTGCCTACTTAGGCTCTCCCAACTGTCTACTGGCTGTTTCCAGGGAGATTTGATCTTTCATCTACATTGCTTTAATGCTGTTATATATCACACTAGATGTGGGCCTACTGCTATCGCATTGGGAGGGTGGTGACATTACAATGGGGGTAAGTTCAGTGGTGCTCTCACCCAGGTGTCCAAAGATGGCAGCTGCCTGAGAATGCACATGGGCACTGGGTACAAGCATGCACACTTACTCAGGCAGCGGCATCGGGCAGCAGTTTTGGGTGGCGGCGGTTTCAGGTGGCTGCACCACTGCTGGTGGTACTGCAAAATGTGCCAGTACCACCATTGGGCACCATATTTGCACACCTATATCTCTCTGCCCTGTGCACTCTCTCTTCCCTTCTCCCCCTCAGCACTCTATGCACCTCTGTGTGGTTTATGTGCTGTCCACTCTCTCTACCCCCTTGTGCGCTTTCTGTGCCCCCTTGTGCATAGTCTATTCCTTCCTGTGCATTCTCTGTGCCCCCCCCAGTGTGCTCACTGTGCCCTCCTGTGCTTTGCACTACACTATATATTACATTGTGAATACTGCTATATGTAGACATATTATTTAATCTTATCATATGTTACACTAGGTTTTATATTATACTGGGGAATCAGATGCTTCCCTGTAGGTACAGTGTTTTACTATTTCAAACATACATATATTGTCGACCTTAATAGTAATGTAACTTTGTAAAAGAGGAGAGTTATTAGTAGCAGAAATGTGAATGGCTAAGTTGAGAGAGGAGAAATAACAACCACAATCTACATCAAAGTCATGATCAATTAGATTCCAAGGTAGAACCTGAATCAACAGGTGCAGGCGTGCAAACAAAACCAGACTTAGTCTCAAGGAATTACTTTCAGAAAATCGGATACCTATACAAGACACATTCTCAGACTCATGGAATCAGCTTCTCTGCAAAAAGTCTCTTATTTTTATTCTTTTGAAATTCTTGAATAAATTTGAAGCAGTGAATCATGACGTGACCAGAACCACCACAAAATATAAACAAAAATGAGCAAATGCTACAAGTTCTCCCTTGGGTGTCTCTACAAGCACCAATTTACAAAGGTTCAAAAGTGACCACTGGTAACAAAGATGGAACTGAAACACATTTAAAAATGTTTTTATCTCAGGTTTCTAGCCAAACAGCCAGTGTCTTAGCTTCCTCCAGAAACTGCAGGTAGGGGCTGTAAACTATTTTCTTCTTAATATGATGCAAAAGTCCCTGATAGAACTGACCCTGAAAAGCAGAGTCCTCAACTCTATGGCCTCCCTGAACAAGCTTGTGGGTCTTGGATTCAGCAACAGCGACATTGTCAGGGTCGTCAAAGATAAGACCAAGAATCAAGAAAAATGCATATAACAACAAATCTTTGAGTAAAGAAAATGCCAAGGTTCATGGACCCAAGACAATACAAGGCATACTCGTTGACTTTCACATCCAGAAGAGACAGCACACAGGCAAAAGTCCAATTTGAATGATACAGAAAACAGGGACCGAATCCTTTGTAGCATCAGAATGTGCATGCTGCTGCTGGAGCTTGATATCTGATACTTTGGAGGACAAAGCCTGTTGTTGCATGGTCAAAATGTTAACAATATCCATAAAAAGCCCCTGGCACACTTTATTGGACTGGTTATAAGTTATGTACATACCTAACTTAAACATGGATAAAGGTGAATATAAATTCTACACCACAACATCCATACCCACTCCCTACTGATTCCTGTACACACTAGAAGATTCCCATCAGCACAATTAAAGACCACAACTTGGAAATGGGTCCCTGAAAGGCCAACAAGCTGTTTCCTGTTCCTCCTGAGGAACCAGAAGGGAGGCGTCTTTGTTTATCTGAACAAGAGAGAGAAAATGTGCAGAAGTAGATGAGGTCCCAAGTGAGACAGCTTAAGACATGTGTGCAAAGAGGAATAAAAGAGAATAATAAATGAAAGAAAAAGAAACTTCCCACCAACCTAACCAAGGACAAAAGAAAAGTGTTAAGAAGGTAAATGCACAAGGGCAGAGAAGGACACAACTACTCTCTGACTATAAGTTAAAATCCCTTAGTTGCAAAGCTAGAACTCCTTAGCTGAAATCCACCTAGAGATATAGCCAGCAAAGAAAGCTGGTGGAAGATGAGTTTAAGTAGCCTTATTTTTGTTTTTAAACCATACATTTTTTTATTGAGAAAGATCAATTGAAATAACAGTAAAGTAGCAGTAACTACAATGCTAATATAAACAAGTAATGGGTATTATAAAACAGTAGGAGTGCATGAAAGGGAAATGTGGATGGGAAAGGTCAAGAGAGGAAGGGGAGGAAGGCGTACACAAAAGGGTAAGGTTAAGGGAGGGGAAAGAGCCCAAGTTGTAACGACAAAATTAGATACATTTCAAATTAAACAGTCTCAAAGAAAATTATGATATTGGTAACGCAAATTCCGGTGACGCCCACAAGTCCCAAAGGTTGCCAATACGTTCTCGTTGTTTGAGAGGAGACGAGAAATACCATTCGTGATGATAGTGTGAGTTAATTCTGGCAATTAGTTCTTTTAGAGTAGGCAGAATATCAGATCTCCAACATTTAGTCAGGCATCGTCCTGCAGCAGTCAGTATATGAGACAAGACCGGATTCAACCCCAGAGGGATAGAGTCAAAACCAATGCTCAACACTCCTAAAGGGCTGTCTAAGTGGAAGTTTACTCCATAAATATTTTTAATTAGATCTTCAACCTGAAACCAAAAGGTTCTGACTTTAATACACCCCCACCAAACATGCCCCATGTCTCCTAGTGTATCACAGCCTTTCCAGCATAACGGTGTGGATGATCTCAAATTTAGAGAGTTTTATACGGCTTTAAATACCAGTGCATATGGATCTTTTTCAACTTCTCTAAATAATTAATGCAAGAAGAGTATCTTTTGGTCACCGCCAGCCACCAATCCTCAGAAGAGAATACAAATGTCAGTGCCTTCTCCCACCGAAACATATAAGATGTCTTGAAAGAGTGTACCAGCAAATTTAAAGTTCTATAAAACAGGGATAAACCATGGTTATTAGGATAGTTTAATTCAGAATATTTCTGTAATGGATCGTTCAGTCTCAAAGTCCACCAGTCAGGAAGGGTGCAGGAATGAATAAAATGTCGGATTTGCAGGTACTGAAAGAAGCTGGATTTGTGCATTTGAAATCTTTGGGATAAATTTGTAAAGGAAAAAAGTTCATGTCCCTCAAACAGACTATCCAAAGACACTATTCCCACTGTAACACCAATCCCTGTAAAAACCCCTTCGGTGTACATAACCTGTCTACAATCTATTCTTGGAAAATTTATTTGTAAAAACAAGAGACCTAGGGTTGCTATGAAAACTTTATATTTCCAGTATACAAATGGCGGAATGGGGGTTCCAAATTTATTCTTATACCATGGAGAAACGATACTGGAAGCTGCAAAGGATAGGTGGACAAATGATGGTAACCATAGATGGGTTCAAATGGAATTGAGCTTTGCTCCCTGCCAAAGCTTTATAAGACAGACAAAATAAGAAAGTGAAAAACACCTGACAAGCAACAAAGCAAGGGAAAAAAAGCAAAGCTAAGAGAACCATCAGCATTTAGAGACTGACCAGGTTGTGATTCATCAGGGAAGGAAACTGACCATGCAGCAAAACATGACAGTATTGAGTCTCAAAACTGAGGCATGATAAAAACCTAGTGCAGTAGATGAAAGGCACATCAAACTTAAATTTCTTTGAAATCAGAATATATCAAGCAGTTTCAATCAGCTGAGAACTCTGAAGCAACCTGTGAGATCTAGCTGCACCCATTTACTGTTGCAAAAAATCTGACCAGAAGTCGTCTTCATGGAGGAATTTTGTACAAAAAGCCATACTATTATCGAGAAACAAGCCCAAAAGAATCAACTATGAATTAAATTATTACAAGCAGAAAATGTCAGAACATGTTCTGGACTGATGAGTCAAAATGTGACATATTTGTCTGCAGAATAATAAAGAATAAGTGCCAAAGGTCTAGAGATTAGCACAACAATGAGTGTTCAGCTAACAGTGAAGCATGGTGGAAGATTCCTTGCACATTTGAGGATTAATTGAAGACAATTGAGTTAAAGATTTGGTCAAGACTAATGGCGGGTTTACACGTCGCGATATCGTAGTACGATTTCAATCAAAAGTCACGTGGTTCAATCGTCGGAGCCGAAATCGTGCCTGCGTTGTATGGTGTGAACGTCCAATACGATGCAGGCACGATGTCAATGCGATATCGGGGATTGAATGAGCTTCGATATTGCATAGCGATTGAAGCCGGATCGTGCTGTGTAAACGCCCAATTACGATGCGATTTCATACGTCACCCATTCACTCCCATGTTAACTATGCGATCCTGGGTTGGGAGGCGGAGACATCGCACGGACGTTGTATTCCGATATCGCAGCGTGTAAACATTCAATGCGATGCGGGAGGAACGTGCACTAATTGCGCGCTCCCGCGCCATTGAGTTGCGATATCGCAACGATATTGAAGCGTGTAAACCCACCATAATGGTGTCCTCAATGGTGATTAATACAAGAAGATATTTATCCATCGTGCAAAACCATCAGGGAAGCATCTGATTTTCTCCTAATTTATTCTGCAGCAGGACAACAATACGAAACACACAGCTAATGTAAATAAAGGAAATCTGTCAGCAGTTTTTTGCTACCTTATCTGATATCAGCATGATGTAGGCAAAGAGACCCTGAATCCAACTATGTATCAGACTGGGTGTAGTGATTCAAACACAATGTTTTTAGATTTACCAACGCAGCAGAACTGTAATAGGTGCCTCGTCCACACAAGGTGGTCAGTGTACAGACATGGTATAGACACTGAGGTACTAGTCAAAAGAGGGGGTAGAGTAGGACAACATGGCATAAACCAGCTAGCCACAGCAATGGTAATGTACTAGTGACAAAACACTGTGGTTAAGTAAACATCAGAAGTGGCATGTGACACGTAAATGAATTTTGTGTTTTAACCCCTACAGCATGCTGTGCTCAGATTACATAGGAAAACCTGCTGAAAGATTTCTTCTAAGAACAGTTTTAAGGCTAAAGAAGAAGTTCTGGAAGTCATGATATGGCCCACTGAGCTTCTACCTCAACACAATCAAGACAATCTGGAGTTACATAAAGAAATATATGAATTTGCAAAAGCAAACATCCACAAAAGATTTGTGCTTCATTCTTCAAGATGTTTGGAAAAAGCGCTGGCTGAGTTCCATCTAAAAATTGGAAGTTTGCAAAAGATTGATTGATAATATTTTGAAGTAAAAGGTTGGTGACTCTAAATATTTATTAATTTGCTCTAGATTTCTCTTTATTTCACTCACTTTGCATTTATTTGACTGAGGAAAATAAACTATTAACACTTCTATTTTTAAAAGTATTCTAACTAATTTTTCTACACACGTCTAAATTTTTCTTTACAATACTGTACTAGGTTGGTCACTGGATTCCTAATAATTACAATACCCGAGCTCCTTCTGAATTTTGGTGTGTTTCATATCTCTACTTAGGAGGTTTAATGATTGTCATACTTTTTTCTTTTAGTGTCATGTATCATAAATATTCTAGTGTGACCCACACAATAGAAGATTTCACAGTGTGCAAGTATCAGTGAAAGGACGTGAATAGTTTCATTTATTTAACATTAAACCTAACAAAATGCATTTATATATGAAAAATAAATAATCTAATTTGCACAGTAGGGAGAGGGATGGCCACTTCACACGTCCCGATATCGGCGTCCAAGTCCGATAAAAAGTCACGTGGTTCGTGCGTTGGCCCCAATATCGTTCGTGTGTTGTATGGTGTAAATGTCCAATAAAATGCACGAACGACACCAAAACGATATCGGGGATCAAATGAGCCTGCTCTCCAACGGCCCGATATTGGATGGGCGTTGTGGCCGGATCGTGCTGTGTGAAAGCCCAACAACGATTTGGAGTACAACTTCCCCTATTCTCTCCTATGTTAAATAGTCGTTCCTGGGTCGGCCGTACAAGGGGGCGTACACATCGTAGTGGCGTTGTCTGCCGATATCGCGCTGTGTAACATGTCCTATGCGATCTTGGAATTCTGCCCAAAAAATGCGCGCTCCCGCGTCGTTGGATCCAATATCGGACCGATGTTGGGAAGTGTAAAGTGGCCATGAGCCATAGCAAGATAATGAATATAAAAATTATTCCCCAAACTAAGAAAAAAATTCTAATAAACATCATTACTCTAATGATATCAATGGAAAGAGCAATAGAGATGAGAGGACCCATGGATGTTAATGTAATGCACTAAATTCTTGAAAAGTTGTGGGCTGTGATTTTTTTGGCTGGGATGGGCTATCATGGTCTATCCCACCCTGATAATACCAGTCCGCTTTTGTCTGCTTTTTCTGTGGCGGTTATCAAAATTAGACGGGAGCTCATTATTTTTTACAATTAAATTATTTATTTATGATTAAAGAAAATTGAAAAATACTAATAAATATATAAATTGTTGAAAAAAGAGGATGTGGACTCCCGCCTATCTCTGATAATCAGCACAGATAAGCAGACAGCAGAGGATTGATATTATCAGAGTAGAACAGTCCGTGGTTATTGGCCCATCCCAGCCAAAAAATCACCTTGATACCAACTCAGAATTTGGCACATCACATCAGATGCACCAAATCTGTATTTACCCGATTCTTCCTAATTGCTTTGGTGCAGTAGCAATCGGGGTAATATATGGGGTTAATGAGGGCTGTGGTATGTCAAAAATCACAGCTGTCATCAAGCCCTAGGTCAATAATGAAAAGGTGTCTATGAGACAACCCGGTTACTAATCCTGAAAGTTAAAATAATAAACACAAACCCAGAGAAATACTTTATTTGAAATAAAAAAGCACAAACGCCCTCTTTCACCCATTTATTAACCCCAAAACACTCATGCCGTTCCAACATAATCTACACAACATTCCATGAAGATCCTCAGCTCTGCTACATCCCAATACCACAGTCAGCAGTAACATTAGAATATGTTGCAGTCATAGAGCCGGGGTACTCAACCATCTGGGGGTTAACAGTTCAGAAGTCACACTGGCGGTCCCCAGAGGTTATGCTTTCGGCCAGAAAGGTAAAGGGGTTATTTAAAGAGGACAGTAGTAGTTGGTGTCGCCAACTGGAGTTCTGGCCTATAGGTTGCCAGGGGCTGCTATAGGGACTTTCAAGGGAGGATGGGATGGCAGCCAGATGGTAAGCCCTCTCCAGTCAGGGCAGCACCCCCTTGGAAGGTGTAGAAGGTGAATTGGTTGAGGAGGATGATGAGGGTTGTGATGTAGGTTAACACCTCTGTAGGTGGGTGCAGGGAGGGCAATAAGCTATTACACGTGTTATCTCTGAATTCTGGTATTTACTGCCCAGATGCTCTTTCTCTTCCACCTCCCAATACAGACCACTATGCACTGCTTATTCAACCAAGTATATATATATATATATATATATATATAAATATATGTATGTATATATATATATATATATATATATATATATACTAGAAAAAGAAAATTCTCTGCAGCACTCTGCAATGTCTGCAATTTGCACCCTCGTCACCTACAGGTGGTCTAGAGTCGAGATGGTGTCCGCCCACTTAGTAGTGGGATAGGGAGGACAAGGAAGGCAGGGATGTCAGCAGTAGGAATCATCAGACCTGAAGTCACTTTGTCACAGTTGATGAGCAAACAGACATTGGCCAATGTATGTACTAAGAACTTCAGAAATAAAAAAATAAGAATTTTGAGTTTTTTGAAAAAACGTAAGTTTTAAACTTTTTTCTCATATATATACCGCTTGTTAGCATTTGTACATTGGTGGTAGCTGAGTGCTGCAGAGAATTTTTTCTAGTAGTTTGACGCAGCGTCCCTGCTGGCACCAGTTCACATTATGTCTGTGAGTGCTGTGCAGTTTTTTCCTCCCCTATATATATATATACATATATATATATATATATATATATATATATATATATATATATATATATATATGTGTGTGTGTTAAGATGAGTCATTATTAAGCCTTAAGAAGAGATCTGAGTTGTCTCGAAAGCCTGCTATTTTTTACCATATTTTATTGTATGTGGCAATCAAAGCATTTCTTTTTCAACAGAGATACCAGATTTTGTTTGTGTTAATCTATTGGCATTATGGCATTTTCACATATATTCATGATGTAGTTCTATAATATGGTTAGTTTACTTTATAAGTATATAGCAGTGTATGTCCCTAACCCCAACGAATCCATTAATTTAGCCTTTTCATAATTTTATCTAATTCCACGTCTACTTAGGTGATCTGACAGCAAACCTGTCCAAAACAAAATTACTAAATAACAGGTCTTCATGATTAAACGTTTATCGCCAACACATATAAAATGTCCATAAATCTTGAAATACACCTTAAATACCTAAGAAGAATACTCCATACAATTAACCTACATCAATGAACCTATAAAACGACCCCATAATTGTCTAGATTTTCATTTTTATTTCTTATAAAGACTTTTCTTTTAGTAGAATTTTTCTAGTACAACTTATGATAGAAATGGTTCAATATATAAACTATAGCAGTATGCACTGGTTTCAGTACTTAAAGCTAAATCAGCAGATGTAACTTTGACTCACATAAAATTACATTTTTAGAAGGATAATTGTCTGAGTAGATTTGGGTCATGACTTTTAATCAGGCTTTCAGAGCAATAATTTTTTCATTATGTGATTTCCTTAATTTGCTATGACTATGTAGAACTATGGCATCTGAGGCATGCTGCAAAAATAAAATAGAACTTTAGCAGTAACCTTCACAACTGTCCCTGCTAATCACTCATCTATGAATTGCAAAATTTGGAAAAATATAGGGTATTTATGCAAGTTAAAGTTTGGATAATGACTTTTCTTGCCAGATATGAAATGAGGTGCAAGTCCTGTACACGAGCGACAATATGAACATATAATATGAAATACACTTATTTTACTCGTGCACAGACAAAAATGTTCACCTCTGAACTGTAATTAAGCTTTATTGAAGAAGCTGGAAGATGGACTTTTTTTTTGGCAATAATAAAGCCAATATAGAGAATAAGGAGCAAAACTCAAACAGGCCACCTGCTGAGCTGATTCATGCCACCTTATTCTCTAACTGGAACAGGAGCTCATAGCACTTTTGATTGTAATAGTAAAATATCCTACTATTATTTACATATGAATGCAATTAAATGAATTTCACCATCACTTAAAGAGATTGAAAATCATTGAGATACATCACCACTAATTGCTGTGGGTTCAACTTACAGGACTCCCACTTACCAAAAGAATAAAGTGAAATGTTAATTTCAACAAGCTTTGCAAAAATTAACCAACAAATAGAAGAAACTTTGTTACATACAGTATCTTAAAAGTTGAGATATGCCCTTTCCGATCTGCCTCCTGAACTCGCAATTCACTTGAAAAGATGTAAAATGTAATTTTCACCTAAACAAGTCTGACTACCAATTCTCTAAAGGGAAAGAGTAGTTAGATGACATAAAAGAAGACATAAAAGAAAAAAGAATATAGTATTAGTAGCATGAAATATAGAGGCACATACAAAACCAAGGATGTTGTGTTTCAAGTAAGTGTCTTAACTCACCCCACAGATGGATTCACTGTTACACTGATTACTATTGTTGCATAATGTCCTCTATGTTCTTGCTACTTTTGAAAATCTGCTACATATAGATGGGAGTACAGATATCCCCTATGTCTGTATGTGCTGAGTATGGGAGATATCATTGCAGTGTCTCTACCCACTCATTCATAGATGACTGAAGACCTCTTACACAACCTGAAGTGGCGATTATCGCAAGATACAACATATAATGGTCAGAAATAAAGTAAATAGTTTCTCATTTACTCACACATTATAGCACTTACTGAAAGTTAATATGTTCAACAAATTTCCCAGAATTCGATTAGTGTATATTGGCTCTATTCTAAGATTAGATCCTTCACAATGAGAGCAGTGAGATTTTGGAACTTTCTGCCACACATTGCTGTAATGGAAAGGTGAAAAGCTTCAAGAATTATTAGAACTTGAAATGTTCTGATTGCATATGAGGGGTTGGGAAGGAATTTTTCAACTACTATGGAAATAGTAGTGGAATATCTGTTTCAAGGGGTTTTAAGTCTTCATTTGGAAAAGAGGTTAGGTTATAGTTTTATTTCAATTGTCTTATGTCTATTTTCCACCTTAAAAATTCAGAAATTATGAGATTAAAGGGATCCTGCCACCTCCAAAAAGGCACCTAAGCTTCAAAAACATGACTCTGCAGCATCCTATGAGCATTCTCACACTCCTTTTGTCTCCAAAATGCTTCCTGTAAAAGTTAATAAAAACTTTTAATACTCACTCATTAGCCATGTTAATTAGTAGGGGCTATATTCTTTAGCCCTTAGGGCGTGTTTGTTTTCTGCCTCCTCGTCATAAGATCACGCTCTAATGGGCGTGATCTTTTATTCATGTTCTATGCAGGCCCTCCCTGATTTCCACAGCGCTTGTTGGGCATGAAATTCTGCAAATCGCGTAGGGTAGGGTGACGTCAGTACACCCACACCGCTCGTTCGGCTTCAAGCACCGCATTGCGCATGTGTGCTTGAGGCAGGACAGAGCGGTGTGGGTGTACTGACGTCACCCTACCTGGAAATGATGCGATTCGTGTCATTTCATGCCCAGCAAGCGCCGTGGAAAGCAAAGAGGGCCTGCAGAGAACATGAATAAAAGATCATGCCCATTAGGCCGTTTTTATGAACTTTTACAGGAAGCATTTTGGAGACAAAAGGAGTGTGAGAATGCTCATAGGATGCTGCAGGGTCATGTTTTTGAAGCTTAGGTGGCTTTTTGGAGGTGACAGGATCCCTTTAAATGCGTTATGTCAAGCAAGATAACATGGTGGCGGTGGATACTCTAAGTCCACTGGTCTGGTGGACACGTGTGCCACAGTTCAACAGTCAGATGATGCATACAGAACACAGAGGTAAAATGCAAATTAAAAATTTCATAAAGTTCAGGTGTCACATATGAACAGGTAAAATGTCCGCCGCAGGGCGTGTCACAAATGGACAGCAGGATGGTAAAAAGGGGGAGAAAGTCCTTTCAGAAGAGAGCGGTGATATTGACACCTGACATTGGCCTGTGTTTGTCCCTTTCTGCCCTGTTATTCTGAGCAGGTTCTTCTCCCTGCCTCCATCACATGCTTAGTCTCGGTCTGTCACTAAGGAAACCCTGACTAGTGGTCTGGCCTGCAAGGGCACTAGGTTCACCGCTGCAGATAATAAAACACAGGGAAATAGAGAATAGTACTCCAAGCTAGAGCATGGGGGTCTTCAGGACAGCTTTAGCAGCAGGGAACTACTACCACACAGCAAGATGGAGTGCCAGAGAATGAACTCGATCTACGACATCAGTTGATGGGTCAGTGACTATTTAAAGGGTTGAGGAGGATAATCAACCATATCATCTAATAAAAGACTTCAGCAGCAAACTGGAAAAAAAACTGACTATGTCCCAAAGGAAATTAAAATTTAATATGTAGACAGCAGAGAAATCAACTCGAGACACCAGGAAATCACAGACCAAAAACTGAAAGGTAACAGTGATACTGAACAGAAACTGACGACTTTCCTGAATAACCAAGACATACAGTTGTGGACAAAAGTATTGACACCCCTGCAATTCTGTCAGATAATACTCAGTTTCTTCCTGAAAATGATTGCAATCACAAATTCTTTGGTATTATTATCTTCATTTAATTTGTCTTCAATGGAAAAACACAAAAAGAATTGTCCTAAAGCCAAATTGGATATAATTCCACACCAAACATAAAAAAGGGGGTGGACAAAAGTATTGGCACTGTTAGAAAAATCATGTGATGCTTCTCTAATTTGTGTAATTAACAGCACCTGTAACTTACCTGTGGCACCTAACAGGTGTTGGCAATAACTAAATCACACTTGCAGCCAGTTGACAAGGATTAAAGTTGACTCAACCTCTGTCCTGTGTCCTTGTGTGTACCACATTGAGCATGGAGAACGCAAATAAGACCAAAGAACTGTCTGAGGACTTGAGAAACCAAATTGTGAGGAAGCATGAGCAATCTCAAGGCTACAAGTCCATCTCCAATGGCCTGAATGTTCCTGTGCCTGTGTCTACCGTGCACAGTGTCATCAAGAAGTTTAAAGCCCATGGCACTGTGGCTAATCTCCCTAGATGTGGACGGAAAAGAAAAATTGATGAGAGATTTCAACGCAAGATTGTGCGGATGGTGGATAAAGAACCTCGACTAACATCCAAACAAGTTCAAGCTGCCCTGCAGTCCGAGGGTACAACAGTGTCAACCCGTATTATCTGTCGGCGTCTGAATGAAAAAGGACTGTATGGTAGGATACACAGGAAGACCCCACTTCTTACCCCGAGACATAAAAAAGCCTGGCTGGAGTTTGCCAAAACTTACCTGAGAAAGCCTACAACATTTTGGAAGAATGTTCTCTGGTCAGATGAGACAAAAGTAGAGCTTTTTGGGCAAAGGCATCAACATAGAGTTTACAGGAGAAAAAAAAGAGACATTCAAAGAAAAGAACATGGTCCCTACAGTCAAACATGGCGGAGGTTCCTGATGTTTTGGGGTTGCTTTGCTGCCTCTGGCACTGGACTGCTTGACCGTGTGCATGGCATTATGAAGTCTGAAGACTACCAACAAATTTTGCAGCATAAGGTAGGGCCCAGTGTAAGAAAGCTGGATGTCCCTCAGAGGTCATGGGTCTTCCTAGCAGGACAATGACCCAAAACACACTTAAAAAAACACTAGAAAATGGTTTGAGAGAAAGCACTGGAGACTTCTAAGGTGGCCAGCAATGAGTCCAGACCTGAAATTCTATAAGACAATGATGTCTTATAGCCAGTCTTGCTTTTAGATTTTGCAATGCAATTTTATAATTAAATCACCACTCCAGCATTTTCTTTTTCACCCCTGGAGTGGTGTTTTTAATCTAAGGTCCCTGCCCGTACTCTTATACTCACCTTCCGACATCTCCACCTTTTATTGGCGCCACTCCAGTCCCGTGCTGCCAACTTGTGACTGCAACTTCTTACTGGCCGTCAGTCAGAAATTCTGTAACAACCTCTCATTGCCAGTCTATGAGATACAGAATGACAAAGAAAGAGTGGGGTGCACCATTATGTATAAATTGTCCCTATAGGGATGGGGGTGCTGATTTGCCAACAAGGAATTAGTGATCCTGAAGAGAAGGAATTGACAAATACCAGCAGCAATCCACCTTGTATGGTTTTAATGGTTTTTAATATATTGTGTTTTGGTCTTTGAATAAACTTTGTATTAATTTGATACCTCAAAAGGTGGAGTGCTGCTGGTGTTTTTCAATTCCTTCTCTTCAGGGTGACATACAGAATGAGGCTCTATAGACTTGCATTGAAGTGTGACCTCCGGCTCACTCCATGAAACACTGAAGTGATCTGGGAGGTCACAAACTGCCAGAGACCAACAGGAGTAGTGAAGATAGAAGGTAAAGAACCAAAGGGTGAGTATAAGACTGGGAGCAGGGACCTGGGAATGGAAGTGTGACACTCCTGCGGACTGGTGGCCACAGAGAAGTGCAGCAGCAGGGATGGTAAGCCATTCACCCCAATACAAGCACCCAACATGTCCCCGAATTCTCAGACCTAGGACTTTATGCCAGGCAGGGGAGAGGTGGGGAGGAGCTGAGTGGTGGGTGGAGCTTAGGAAACACCTGTGAGAGGGGGAGGAGTTACAGTAATTTACCTCAGAGTGAGAGTGACAGTCAAAACAGAGTTGGAGCAGAGGACGGGAGTGACATACAGAGAGAGACAGTAACAGCAGAGGAAGAAAACTGGGACCCGGTAGCCAGTGTCATCAGAGGCTGACCGGGTCCAAGGCTACTCTCCAGGTGTAGCGGAGAAGGAGTCCAAGGTGGAAGACCAAGGGACTGGGTCGAAGGACAGTGTACCAGCCCTGTCAAAATGGCTGGCAGGTATAAGCCCCTGCCACAGATTAACCGGTCAAGTGAAGGGTTTCTATGCCCGGAACCGACCAGATCGTCACACCAAGGAAAAGCCTCATATAGGACTTGAGAGTCAGTGTGAGGACCCCCTGAGAAGTCCACGACTGCTGGCCCTGAGGTAGTGAGCGGTCCTGAGGAGAGAGATCCGGAAAGGTTCAGAGAAAAGGGGATACTTTGGTGAACCAGACCAGCTGCTGACAGGCTACCAGTACGCTCACTGCAGGAAAACCGTGACTGTAAAATAAGAGGGAGCAGTGAAGTAAAGTACCCGGTTAAACTTGAGAAATGCGTGAGAGTCTTTATTGAAGGTCTATGGCTGTAGAGACCAGCATCTGAGTAGAGGTTGAGCCTGAGAGATCTGAAGGACACCGGTCAGAAGTAAGTGCATCCCCATCGTCACCTCACAACCACACCAACCACAAACTATTATCACTGGCCCAGGGGTTAAATCACCCTGTGGAGGGCTTATTACCTTTCTGCATCCCATCATCATCCCCTGGAGCTGAGACAAGCAGTGGCGGTCACATCTGGCCACATACCACAGGTGGCATCACAGTGACAAACTTTTTTTTTAATTTACTTTTCCTTTTTTACATTTTTCCCCTTTTTATTTGCGGTCCCTCCAGGACCACGGAACCGGTCCACACACACCATCGTGACAATTCCCCCTGTGACCAGACAGCAGGGACTGGTCCCGAGTAACCCTGGTGCAAAAGCATCACTACATTGATGGAAAAAAACGCTAAAGTAATGCAGGGACCCTGAAAAATTTAGTCTAGCCACATAGGTAGACATGTTATAAGCATTATATAGACTTAACTAGCAATATTGTGCAAAGTATACATAATCAATAATTAATAATGGTAACTTTAAGCTCTTGTAAAATAAAGCAATAAAAAAATAACCCACATTAATGCATGAGTCAAACCTGATAAAATATGATAGAGAATCATTGAAATCAAATTATACATTTAATTAAGCTCCTAATATATTAAGGACACTAATTAACTGTTCCATTTTTGCTGTGTGCAATTTTACTCAGTTTAATATGTTTCAAAGCATCTAGACTCAAAGACTAGGCAACCAGAAATATCTTGATCTATTGCCATATTACACTTTCATACTCAAGTGAGCGATAAAGCTGTAAATTAAAGTTCTCCTCTTACTAATTCCATTTTAAGAATTATAAATGTGCAGCAGCCATTACAGGGACTGAAACAAGACAGATGTGAACGACTCTATTGTTAACATAGTAAATACCCCATTATATGGATCTTGTTTTATACTTAAAATAATTTAATAAGAATAAAGTTACATTTCTAAAGAGTTATGAGCAACATTCAATTTGTATTACCAAATCTGAAATGTAATTTAGAATGTCTCATTTACTGTATTTTGAAATGTGAAAGAAATTTTGAGGCGATAATAGGAATTAATAATAGAAGAGATAGAATCTGATTTCCTCCAGAGGTTTTTAGAAAGGCTATAAGTTAGAGTATAGAATGGAGGAGATGTTCCTTAGTTAGACAGCCTAGGAAATGAAACGTAAGTCAATGGGTGGTGGGGGCTTTTTTGTAGAATAACGCACCAAAGCAGAAAGATGTCCCAGACATGATAGTCAATGGTATGTGATCAGACATTTGTCACAGATATACACAGAGAGTTGGTTCCCACAAAGCACAATTAAGTGCTTCCATTGGATGTAAATGTGCCCCGGTCTAGAGAACTTTCCCCAAACATGTTCGCAAATTTTAGATTCGGCACAAACATAGCAAGCAAGTTCACAAAAAATCAGCGAACGCACCTTTCTTCATACACAGATCAGATAAAAAAAAGCATTACTGTGTTTAAGTAATGCTTCTCTTCTATATTCTGGCAATGTAGGATAGCAGGTCAGATGTGATTGATGAAGGAGGGGGTAGGGAAAAATCAGAGTAGTGTCAGACTCCATTTATTTTCGCAGTATTTTTTGTGTGCTTTTTTATGCACTGCAGCTTATCGGGGAACGTAAAACATCCACAATACGAAGACACAAGGTTTGTTTCATTGGCTGCCAAAGTCACATGTGCCACGAGATATAAGAAGCTGCCATTTGCCATCATCTCCATTTTCAGAGTGTTACTTCTCAGGGATGGTCTGTGCTGCTTCGTGCATCTGGACATTGGCATTTTCTGCTGAGAACAAGTGTGATTTTAAATCTGAGTGCATTGCCAACCACAATTTTTGTATACAGCAAGTGATTGTCAAATTTTATGTGTTTCCCCTAAAAAAGCTGTGTGTAACGTCCGTCGAACTTACAGGTAAAAAGGGGAATCCTGGACAGACTACCGTATATACTCGAGTATAAGCTGAGTTTTTCAGCAGAATTTTTGTGCTGCAAAGTGCCCCCATCGGCTTATTCTCGAGTCAGTATACAGGCTCAGTATGGGGGGGTGGTGACCGGGGGCTGGAGGAGGCAGGGGGTGACTGTAGTAGGAGCAGGCGGTCACATGGGACAGCTCATTAGTGCAATGCAATATGCACTGCATTCCCTGTCAATCAGCAGCAGGGAAATGGTGCATATTACATTGCACTGTATATACTCGCCCCCCATCACTGCTATATGGGCCCCATGCTGGCACTCACCATAAAATAAACTTCTTTCTCACCTTCCAACGATTCTCTGCACTGTCTGCGGGCTCCGCGTAACCTCCCTCCGGTCTTCTGGCTTATAATCATGTGACCGCGGCGCAGCAGCGATGACATAATTGAAGCGCCGGTCACATGATTAAAAGCTGTCAGAACAGAGGGAGGATGCACGGAGCCCGCAGACAGTGCAGAAAATCGTCGATAGGTGAGTAAGTAGTTTGTTATTTTATGGTGAGCGCCAGCATGGGGCCCTATACAAATGATGGGGGCTCATATATCAGGGATGTGGGAGCTATGCCAGAGATGGGGGAGCTATACCAGGATGGGGGAGCTATGCTAGGGATGGGGGAGCTATGCTAGGGATGGGGGAGCTACGCCAGGGATGGGGGAGCTATGCCTGGGATGGGGGAGCTACGCCAGGGATGAGGGAGCAATACCAGGGATGGGGGAGCTATACCAGGGATGGGGGAGCTATGCCAAGGATGAGGGAGCTATACCAGGGATGGAGGAACTATGCCAGGGATGGGGGAGCTATGCCAGGGATGGGGGAGCTATACCAGGGATGGGGGAACTATAACAGGGATGTGCGCTATGTACCAGGAATGGGGGCCATGTATCAGCTATGGAGGCTATAAGCCAGCGATGGGGGCGCTATACCAGTGATGGGGGCCATATATCAGTGATGAAGGCTATATACTAGAGATGTGGGCACTGTACCAGTGATGGGGGGGCTTTATACATTGATGGGGGCCATATATCAGCAATGGAGGTTATACACCAGTGATGGGGGTGCTATACCAGTGATAGGGACCATGTATCAGCGATGGAGGCTATATATCAGAGATGGGGGCGCTATACCGGTGATGGGGCCTATGTATCAGCAATGGGGGCCATATATCTGCGACGGAGGCTATACAGCAGAGATGGAGCACTATACCAGTGAAGGGGGGGCTATATACAGTAATGAGGAGCTATATACCAGTGATGGAGGCCATAAACCAGTGATGGAGGCTATATAACAGTGATGGAGGCCATATTCCAGTTATGGAGGCTATATAACAGTGAGGAGGGTCTATATACCAATGATGGGAGCTATGTACTGTGATGGGGGGCTATATACCAGTAATGGGGGCATATACTGTGATGGGGGCGCTAAATGCTAGTGATGGGGGTGCTATATACCAGTGATGGAGGCACGATATTATGAGGGGTTTATACACAGTGTATATACAGGGCTATAGACTATATACACCATTATGAGGAGCTATCTACAGTGACGGGTTATATACCAGGATGGGGGGGTGCTGTATTTCCCACCCTAGGCTTATACTCGAGTCAACAGGTTTCCCCAATTTTGGGGGGTAAAATTAGGGGCCTTGGCTTATACTCGGGTTGGCTTATACTCGAGTATATATGGTAAATGCAAATCGCACCATTAACCAGAACCCTGAGACACACAGACACCCTTTAACTTCTATATAGGGATCTTGCTTTACTGCAAGGTCCAGTGGATTGCTGCATACATATGGGTTGTAGTCCAGGAGTAGAAGAGTCACCAAGCAGGTTCAATGCTGAGAGGTCAGAAAAGTACAAAATCATTAGGCTGGAGAATAGTATAAAAACAGGCAGAGGTCAATCTGGAAGATCAATAATACTAAGCAGTATTACAGAGTGAACCAGGAAGTATATCTGGCAACCAGCAGCAGCACACAGAGGATTCAAATAGGCTGTGGTACATCTTAATTAGCTTAAGTCAGTGTTAATGACTGCAGCTGAGCAGCCATACAAACACATCCACAAGTCAGACTACTACATCACCAGCTCCACCTTTGGAGTGAACACAGTGGCAGCTTGTGGCAAAAGCAGAAGTTGCAGGAGAAGACTCTGGGGATTTGGAAGTATCCCCTCTCTACAAGGGGCCTCTGGTCCCTTAAAGCAAGGTTTATCGGAAAACAATAGATGAACTATCCTGATCATGGTTTTAGCATGGATATTACGTGTGTGAACCCAGGAATATAGTCTAGATCAAGCAGTAAAACAAAGTGCAGCCATTGTCTCCATCATTTCTAAATAGTCTGTGAAAGTCCTTGAATTACCTGCAACATTATTTATAATGCTTAGTTAGCAAAAGGTGTTCTATAGTTCAAATATGGGTATTTTTACTCCAATGTGTGAGAATGTAGCAATAATTTCAAATGCTTTCACATGGACTGCGGAAAATGCAAAGACCTCAAGCACAGAGTCTTTATGTCGCCAAAGTCGATTGGATATGGTAGTAGCAATTAATATAGTAGATACTATTGTCACTTAATTTTAGACTTATCTTCAGTTTTATTAAAAATGCTTGCTGTATGAGACAAGCTACATGTGATCAGCTGGGTTATAGCACTCATGGCTCTTGCTTAAACTGGACTTCATGAACCTGTGCTCCCGTTTTCTGAAGTAATTCATGGTGAGGGTGAATGTAAGGATTCTATGTGGTAGACACTGGCCACTTAGTGGAACACCATCTTCATCTCCAGCAATGAAGATACTGCATTTTGTCAGAATTTATTAATATTTGTGTTGCACAGTAAAAAAAAGTATTTAAAAAAAAAAAAAAATACTTGACTGCAGTTTTTGTGCCATTTTTCTTAAATCCCTCACATGGCCACAGACTGAAATTACACAGAGCTTAAATAAATTCCATTTATGTTTGCTTTTTTCTGAAATTCACCGTCTGATTTTTTTTCCATTAAAATCTCAGTTTGTGCTTTTTTCTTTTGAAAGTGACCAGTTTGTGGCACCACGGTAACGCCTAGGCAGCAGGCTCGCTGTCTGGGTGTTATGTTTGACACCGATCTCTCCTTCTCCTCCCACACACAATGTCTCATCCGCTTATGTCGCTTACACCTGAAGAATATCTCTAGAGTCCGCCCCTTTCTCACCCTGGAAACAACAAAAACCCTCACCGTGGCCCTAATCCATTCCCGCCTTGACTATTGCAATTCTCTATTAAGCGGCCTCCCCCTCACCAGACTTTCTCCTCTCCAGTCCATCCTTAATGCAGCAGCCAGGATCACCCATCTGGCCAATCGTTACTCAGATGCCTCTGCTCTGTGCCAGTCATTGCACTGGCTGCCCGTATACTACAGGATCAAATTCAAATTGCTTCTTCTCACCCACAAAGCTCTTCACAGTGCAGCATCCCCCTACATCTCCTCCCTCATCTCTGTCTATCACCCCACCCGTTCTCTACGTTCCTCAAATGACCTTCGACTGACATCTGTACTAATCCGATCCTCCCACTCCCGGCTCCAAGACTTCTCCAGAGCTGCACCAAACCTCTGGAATGCTTTACCCCAAGAAATCAGGACTATCCACAACTTGCATGGCTTCAGACGATCCCTAAAAATGCATCTTTTTAAGGCGGCCTATCATACTCCCTAATAGAAGTTCTTTGTACTGTAGACAGTGAATGGCCTATCCCTCTGGACATTACTGTTCTATAAACTCCACCAAACCAAAAAAGGTCTACACACACTGTATAATGACCATCCATGTAAGCTTAGTCCTATGCCCCACTTCCTCAAGATGCCTGGACCATCAGTGCAATAAGCCCCTGTACCTTCTGCAACTCCTATCCCGTCGTAGATTGTAAGCTCTTTTGAGCAGGGTCACCTTCATTTCTTGCTTTATTTATTGTATTTTCTTTTTTACATTGATTCTATGCCTATTGTTTTGTATCCAATTATTGTACTGTATTTGTTCTCTACTGTAATTACTTACTGTATTATATTTTCTGTACTCTAACCCTACATTGTAAAGCGCTGCGGAATATGTTGGCGCTACATAAATAAAGCTTTATTATATAAATAAAGCTTTATTATTATTATTATTATTATTTCTGTGGTTGTTGGACCAGACGGACACTTTCAGGACAAAAAATCACAAATGGAATTCATTGCAGCTTATGCCTGTAGAACCCACCAAACGCATAGCAGGAACACATTGTGAACAGGCTCTCATGTTAAATGCACATAACAGATATGGTGTGGCCTGCTAGCAAGTGTGGCAGCAGCATAGTTGCAGAGCTCCTGCAGTCCAAGACCTTTAGCAGCCCATCCTAGCTCAACTCAGCACCCAGATTCCTCTAGGTACTCACCCACAGCTCCTACAACCACCCAGGCACATGGTGACATGCGGCAGATCACAGAAGAGGGGATCCCCACCGAGATTGCCTGACTTCTTTGAGAGGGGAAAAGATTTGCCTACTTTCCTTCATAACTTTCTAAAGCCTGTTCTCCCTGAAATGTCCACTAGAGATTTAATGGTTGATAGGGTCCATAGAACCCCCAAACCAAAAGTGGATCAAGATCGGCCTAGAGGCACACTGGCAAGAATACACTTTTTTACCACCAAGGATGTATTCATGCAAAGAATGAGGAAAAATCCGACTCTGCCCCAGGAGATGCAATCCCTACCAGTCACTTATCTGCAGTGACTCTGGCCAGGAGGCATGAATACGCACATTTTTGTAAAGCTCTACTTGATGTGGGCACCAAATATAGATGGGGCTTTAACCCAGTGAAAATGTTGATTATGCACGAGGGGAGAATAATTTCTTGCCCCACCCCTAAACAAGCTGGAGACAGACTTAAGGATTGTAATATCCCTTTTGCACATCGACAAGCGCCTAGAGGGAAAAAGTTGGACCCAGAATGGTCTCAAATATAAGGTGGAAAGACTGGAAAAGTCCATCTGCTGGTGCTTGTAGAAGATTGTCCGTCTGCTGGAGCTTGTAGAAGATTGCTTGGACTTTTATCCTATTCTCACTGTTCCTAGTAACCTGTGACTGTGGGCAACTCTGCTGAGGATCTCAGTGAAGTTAGAAGAGCTCACCAACCCCATTGCAGTATTTTTTTTCCACTCTTTGGATGGTACTTGAGGATGTGCATATTTTTTTGTGCATCCACTTGTTTGGATTATGTTTTGAGTACTGCTTTTTTTCTATTTTTCCGATTTTTTTCTATTTTATGACTCTTTTCCTTTTCTATTTTCTTGACTATTGTGCATACTAATGTGATGATTGACGCTTGCACCTCTGTTCAGTTCATAAGGATCTAAGGAACTTATGGTTTTATATGTATGTGTTGGTGCTTGCTGCATTCATAAAAAGTTTGTTATTTAGACATGAGTATACAGTTTATGTCCTTGAATGTTAGAGGCCTCAATTCCACTATGAAAAGTTCCATGTAATGGAGGGAAGTTAAAAAATCACGTGCTGACATCATATGTTTGCAAGAAACGCATTTATTGGAAGCTGATAATAATAGACTCCACCATCCACAGTTCCCTCATAGGTTTTTCGCTAATAATGCAAGTAAAAAGACAGAAGTCTGTATATTGATTAAAAACACTGTGGTATTTAGAAATATAAATATGTATGTGGATCCTACGGGCAGATTTTTAATTCTGGTCTGCTCCCTCATTGGTGAACTACATACGATGGTGGTGGTGTATGCCCCTAATGAAGCTCAATGGACTTTTGCACACAAGGTGTTTCAGAAAAAGACTGAATTAGCTAAAGGAGAAAAGATTGTATGTGGAGACTTCAATGCCCCTATAGATAGAGAGATGGACTACTCTAGTAAATTAACCAGTTTAAGGAGGGACCTGAAAGCAGTAGTGAAGGAATATCGTCTCCATGATTATTGGAGATATTCCCATGCTACGGAACGTGACTATGCATTCTACTCCTTCCGTCACCTGACATATAGCAGAATAGATTATTTCCTAGTTGTCAATACGACTCTAAATAGATGCCGATCGGCGGATATTGGATTGATTACATGGTCAGACCACGCCCCGATATTCCTGAGACTAACTCAACGTCATCAATCTAATCCTTCTGCTAGGTGGCAGTTAAACACATCCTTATTGTTACAAAGGAAGGTGGTAGAGAAAGTACAGACTGAGCTGCAGCATTACTTTCAGTTGAACGACAATGGAGAAGTCACAGATGGGTCCTTGTGGTCGGCTCATAAAGCCGTAATTAGAGGAATCTTTCTGCAACAAGCTTCCTATTTGAAGCATAAAAGGGAATCCAGCAGGGTTACTTTGTTAGCCCGGCTTCAACAATTAGAGTCTTTAAATAAAACAGTGATCACACCAGCTCTGTCTGATGAAATCTATAATATCTGATACAAACTAAGAGAAAACCTGTTGTCGCTATATGAATATAATCTTAAAAACCTTAAAAGCAATTATTATGCAACAGGAGATAGGGCTGGGGCGCTGTTAGCGCGTAGAGTTAAGAAAAGGGAGGGACGAGCTAGAATTGACCATTTAGTAGATCAACAATGTAATTGTATCCAAAATCCATTAGAAATAATAAAGGTTTTTGCTAATTACTATAAACATCTCTATAATCTAGTGACTGATCCCGCCGCTCCACAACCCTCCCAAGCAGAGGTGAACCCAGCCTCTGTGCTGCCTGAGGCGAACTGTAAATTGGGGCCCCCACAGTAATACATTTTTTTAATCGGTAGAAATAAATTTGGTTCATACAGATGCATATCTATCCAGTAAAAAGGAGTACAATAGTGGACATTTTAATTTTGAGAAATAGAAAAAAGATGTCCAAATACAAGGATGTCAGCTAGTGATGGGCGAATCCTAAATTACTCGGAATCGCTTGACTCTAGCGAGTCCGAGCCCAGGACTCGCTACTCGTTGCGAGTCTAGCGAGTCCAATGTTAATGAATCTGAAGCGAGTAGTAGCGAGTAGTGTGCGATTTACAAATCACAGATGTGTCTCGGAAGCTTCAGCCTGAAGCAATCCTAGTTTTGCCATTGATTTGCATTGGACTCGTTTACTGTGCAAGTAATCGCTGGGAAACTCGCACAGATAAGAGTCCTGTCTGCTCTGTGTGCAGGCTGCATCAGCTCCAGGGTCCTAGAGCCCGCCTGCTGCCTGATGTAGCAGAGCTGAGATTGTTCTCAGTCTGCTCATTCCCTGTTTCTTAGACATCTATATCTTCATTCATGAATTTCATGAAATAATTTAAAAAAAATGTGTGGGGCTCCGCGCAATTTCTATGTCTAGCCAGGTACAGCTAAGCAGCTGGGGGCTGGAATCCGCAGCGCAGGGAGGCCCAAGCTTTCTGGGCACCCCCGCTGCAAATTGCAGCCCGCAGCCGCCCCAGAAGTTGGCGCGTTCATCCAGAGGAATCGAGGGATAGTTTAAGAGAAATACATAGAGTATCATCTTGTATTGATCACCTAGAACAGTTATAAAAGATGCATCTTAGGTGGTATAGGTGTCTGAAACAACTAGTACATTATGGGCCAAACCAGATGTCAGCTTGCTGGAGAGGTTGCAGAGGTTTGGGATCGTTGAGCCACATATGGTGGTCCTGTCCGGTGGCGATCGGTTTTTGGAATGCTATAAATATTTTGCTAAGTGAGGTGACTGAGATCAGGGTTAAACTGACACCATCAATGGGACTGTTGCATATGGGGACTACTGATTTTTCTTTAGATATCAGGGGTATAGTGTCACATATTCTTATTGAAGCTAGGCTCACCTTCGCAGCTAAATGGAAGGGCATGTCTCTTCCCATCATGAGAGAAGTGGTGGACAAAATCAATATACATTGTCAATATGAACAAATTCTGGCACACTCATCAGTTTCCAAGAAAAAAGTTGATCGAATATGGGAACCGTGGTTACTTAGTCAGAGGTCTGCCCCTTTCCATTGAAGATATATGTCTATTCATATGCTTTTTCATGCAAGTATCGATAGGTTTTCTGTTTTATACATTATGTCAATCTATGTGTGCCGCCCAGCTTAGGGGACCGGGATACCCGGCGCAGGGTCCCTTTCCTTGGGGGAGTCACTGGTGGCTGGACCCAGGCCGTGGCCCCAGGCTGGCACACTCCTAAAGGGGGGTATTTACAGGGGATTTAGAAGTTTATATAGTTTATAAAGTTTGTAGATGTTATTGTCGTGACGCCACCCAGAATAATGTGGCTATATATGGCCACCGCTGCCTTGTACTGGCCAGGGGATGATGGTGAGAGGCAGCTGAGATGGTATAGCCCTTTTCCGGGTAGGGCTGTAGGGTCCCCTGGACAGGTGATGTTAAAGTTAATGATGGATGAAGATGGAAGTATGGTGAGGAGATGTTAAGGGCACAGACACTTACTTGATTCACAGCAAATTCTCTCAGCGGTGATGGTCCCAATCCTGGATAGATGGTAGCTGTTAAATCAGAGGCTGAGGCACAGATGAGGTTTAACTGGTTTACTTTCAACCAAACTATAATACAACAAGTCCCGTCTCCGGAGTCTGCAATAGGGGTTCAGTTGCTCAGGCCCCACCGGGTCCTTTACCTCCTGCTTGCGCTGTCTATGTGGCCCTGCTGCCGTGTGTGAACTCGCTGCCGGCCCAAATCTGTCCTCTCTGGGTCCCACTCAACAGGCAACTTGAGTCCTTTGTCTCTCTCTGCTTACCCCCTCCGGGAGTACTGCTGAACTCTTAGTATGTTGCTGTGTCTGGCCCTGTGAAGCTTGTTGTTACCTCACGTTTTCCGGTTGCTGTATTGTATATAACTAATGCAGCCACGGATCCGGTATCCGTATCTGCGCTTTTTATCTAGGGTAGATAATGATGCTACCCGATTCTGAAAGTGTTCCTCTTATCAGTTTTCTCCTCCTCAGACCGATGGCTTGGCCCTGGAAATTGTCAGCCAGTCCTCAGGAACTCAATGCAGCTCCTGTCACTCTGGGCTCGTGGCTCCAACTGTCTGAAAATTTACCTCAAACCAGTGTTTTATCTCTAGGGAAGTCTCTGGTGTCTCTGGAGCTCCCCCTACTGGCCAAAGGTGGTAGTGCAGTGGCTTGGCTTTCTAAGTGAGTGCAACTATTATGATCTTATACTGTGGCTAATACCCGCAGGGGCGCCACATTCCCCTTAGTTAAGAACAGTACTCCGGGACTGTGGGACAATAAACATAAGATATAACAGATAATATTGATAGAGTCTTAAAAAAAAATAAAAAGTTACAAAAACCACTCAAGTTTAAAAAATAGAGTCTTGTAAAAAGTCACTTCAAATAGCGTCCATTAATACAGCTCTGTCCTTGAAGGCTATTTATTTGTTAGGAAAGGCACTGCAATTAGCGTCCATTTTTCCAACAAAGTTTATGAATAATTTAAGAATGTTCAAAAAACAGTCTTTCCAGAGCTTTAATTTACCGCCTCCTGTCTGATAAATGAAGAAAAGAGTTCAAGAATATGCAAGTAGTTCATACAGAATAGTCTCTGCAGGTACTGAGCTTTTTGTTAACGTTACATCTAATAACTACTAATTAACAACTAAACAAGTTCCTTTCAGATATTTCGGGTTGTAAGTGCAGTAGGCCTCAAGGCCCTCGGGTCACCGCATATGAGGCCAAGTTTTAACTCTCCGTGACTGCCACTTTACATCATACCTTTTAGGATTCTATTCAACTGCATAACTTTAACAAATATACAATGCACATGAAATCTATTTACATTTGGTAGTCTGCATATCTTGCTGGTAATTGACCCTGAGTACTACGCTGTGATCTGCGTAACGCTTGTGTACTGGGTGTACTCAATGTGATGGTGTGAGTGGACGTATACCTAGTAAGTACTTCTGGTTCTGCTAGGGATAATTCCACATTTGTGGGGTTGGCAATTCCACCGTGTCCAGGACTATTATTACTAGGAATTTGTTCTTCCTGTCTTGGAACTTCTTGTGGTACAGGGTCTGCTTCTAATTCTATTGGTCTTGGGGCTTCTGGTATTACAGGCTCTGGTGTTTGATAGAAGGCCATCATGGGAACTACTACTGCACCATTGTAGGTTGGCCAGGTTTTAGGAAAGTCTCCTAAATAGGTGTGATATACTCCATCTTCTTCTTTTTCGTCAACAGGTTGAACCGGTACTGGTTGAATAACTTCTGGTTCAGGTTGAATGACTTCTTTTTCTTTCAATGTCTCTGGACATAGTTTTAGATTGTCTCTTGACACTAGTACTGATGTTAATCCACCATCTTTGCTTATAAGACACATTTTAGGATTGTTCACTCTCATTGGTAAAACTGTATATGGGGCGGATTCCCACTGATTGTCCAGTTTATTAGTGCGACGGTTTCTCTTGAGCACTTGATCACCAGGTTTTAATGGGGTTGCTAGAGCATTCTGGTTGAAGTATTGCTCTTGTCTTTCTCTAGTTTTCTGGAGATTCCTTTCTACGCATTCTTGCACTTGGCGATATTGTTGTTGGCGTAGGGAGTCCCAGTTGGAATCCTGCACTTCTGCGTCAGGTTTTACAATACCCATTTCTAGATCTATTGGTAGCTTGCCAGGTCTTGCACGCATAAGGTAAGCTGGGGTACAGTTTGTGGAGCTTACCGGGACATTGTTATAGAGGTCTACCAAGTCAGGCAATTTCTCTGGCCATAGGTTTCTCTCTGTCTCTGGTAAAGTCTTTAAGAGATCGATTACAATATGGTTCATTTTTTCGCATAAGCCATTTGTTTGCGGATGATAGGCTGTTGTACGGATCTTCTTGCAGCCATACATATTGCAAAATTCTCTGAAGATCTCTGATTCAAATGCTGTGCCTTGGTCTGCGAGTATTTGTTCCGGATATCCATGGGGTCTGCAAAAGTATGTCTGGAACGCCTTAGCTGCTGTTTTTGCAGTGAGATCTTTCACGGGCACTACTACCAAGAAACGTGAGTAATGGTCCACTATGGTTAAAGCATAGACATAGCCGGACCGGCTTGGTGTCAATTTCACGTGATCTATTGCTACGAGCTCAAGTGGTTGCTTGGTAACTATAGGCTGGAGTGGTGCTCTTTGGTTTTTTAGATCTTTTCTTCTGAGGTTGCACGGACCACAGTTTCTGCACCATTCTTCAATTGATCTTCTCATTCCAACCCAGTAGAATCTTTCTCTTAGAAGTACTTCTAGCTTTTTCCACCCGAAGTGACCAGCACCATTGTGATAAGCTTCTAGGACCATTTTTACATCTTGTTTAGGCACAATGATCTGCCATACTAGCTCATGCGTCTTTGGATTGGTATATCTTCTGCACAGCTTTCCTTGGTACAGGAACATTTTGCCTCTCTCTTTCCAGAGTTGATGTGTCTCTTTCGGTGCATTTTCATTGGGATACGCACTTTGCTCAGTCAGCATTTCTTTCACCAACTTCACAGCTGGATTGCTGTCTTGAGTGTCAGCCCATCTGTGGTGTGCTAATGGGTTGAGATTCACCTGTTGATGTTTCTGGTAGGCACTGGATTGATACTGTCCTACCTTGGGACGATGGAAGGCGGGTAGTTCAATTTCTTCAAGTTCTACCGGTTCTTCTTCCACGTCTCTCAAGTGCGGCATCCGGGATAAGGCGTCTGCATTTCCATTCTTTCGGCCTGCTCTATACTTGATCACGAAGTTGTAATTAGACAGCCGGGCTATCCATCGCTGTTCCAGCGCACCTAGCTTGGCTGTATCCAGGTGGGTCAATGGGTTGTTATCAGTATAGACGGTGAATTCTGCAGCTGCCAAGTAGTGTTTGAAACGCTCAGTCACAGCCCAGACTACTGCCAGTAGTTCTAACTTGAAGGAGCTGTAATTTTCAGGATTTCTTTCAGTAGGCCGGAGCTTTTCTACTTGCAAAGGCGATGACTTTCTCCTTGCCTCCTTGCTTCTGAGATAGTACTGCTCCCAGTCCCACATTACTGGCATCTGTGTAAAGGATGAAAGGTTGATGGTAATCGGGGTATGCCAGAACTTCTTCTCCGGTCAATGCCTTCTTCAACTTTTCAAAGGAATCTTCCCTCTCATCACTCCACTGGAAAGGAGGATTGCGGTTTGAAGGCTTCTTCGACTGCCCTACCAGGATGTCTTGTAAAGGTGCTGCTAGCTTGGTGAACCCTTGGATGAATCTACGATAGTAGCCCACCAGTCCCAGGAATTGCCTCACCTGTTTCACGCTAGTAGGTCTTGGCCAATCCCTTATTGCGGTTACTTTCTCGGGATCCGGTGCTACTCCTTCTGAACTTACAACGTGTCCCAGGTATTGTACCTTTGGCTTTAGAAGGTGACATTTTGATGGCTTGATCTTCATACCATACCGGGATAAGGCTTCGAACACTTCTGCCAGATCTTGTAGATGTTGTTCGTAAGTCTTTGAGTAGACTATTACATCATCTAGGTACAGAAGGACAGCTTCAAAGTTCTTGTGTCCGAGACAGCATTCCATCAATCGCTGAAAGGTACCGGGTGCGTTGCAGAGTCCGAACGGCATACAATTAAATTCACAGAGACCCATTGGTGTGGTAAATGCTGTCTTCTCTTTATCTTCCTCAGCCACAGGGACTTGCCAATACCCACTTGTTAAGTCTAAGGTGGAAAAATAGTTAGCAGATCTTAAAGCAGCTAATGACTCTTCAATTCTAGGTAAGGGGTAGGCGTCTATATGGGTAATGTGATTAATCTGCCGGTAGTCTACGCACATTCTCATGGTTCCGTCTTTCTTTTTAACTATTACCAGAGGGGCTGCCCAGGGGCTACAACTGTCTCTTATTACCCCGGCCTGTTTCATCTCCCTCAGCATGTCTTTAGCACATTGATAATGAGCGGGCGGTATGGGTCTATATCTCTCTTTTATTGGTGGGTGGTTACCGGTAGGAATTGTATGTTCTACCCCTTTAATCTGTCCAAAGTCTAATGGGTGTTTACTGAAGACCCGTTCATATTCTTCTACTAGTCGGTACACCCCTTGTTTTTGGTGGGTAGGTGTTGAATCTGTACCTATATGCAACTGCTGACACCAATCGTCTAATTCTCCACTTGAACCATTGTCGTCCGCCTGACATGACGGATTCAAGGGCCCAATAGCTATGATGGCATTGTTGTCAACAGTGTATAGCTTGGCCATGGTAGCGTACCTTGGTAAAGTGACCTCTTCCTCTCCACAATTCAAAAGACGTATGGGCACTCTTCCCCTGTGTACCTCGACTATTCCTCTAGCCGTTAATATTGTGGGTCTACTATCAGTGTACACAGGCTCTACCAAGGCTTGGTAATCTCGTCCTTTAATACCAATGGCTGCTCTACACCATACCAGCATTTCAGTTTTTGGAGGTATCACTATAGGAGTTGGGTCACTTACCCTCACACTGCCGATTTCTCCACCTGCAACCTCTACTTGTTGCTTCAGCACCAATGCTTTTATCTCTCTCCAGAGAATTCTCTGCTGGCAGGATTGGGCAGTTTCCGCAAATTGCTGTAAAATAGTAATAACCTCGGAAAAACAATTTTCTAAAACATTCATACCTATCAATACAGAAGGTTCCCGTCGGTTAACATCAACAATTATGATACCCTGATTTTTTAATTCTGCTCTACCAATCTTAATGGTCATCTCTCTAAATCCTACTTGCGGTACCAATTTTCCATTACTAGCATATATACTTAGCTCAACATTAGATGGTCTTTTATCAATGTCTGAATCTGCCCAGTACCTCTTATAAAGGATATGTGGTATAGATGAAATCTGGGAACCAGTGTCCAACAAGGCATTGAGGGGAATACCGTCCAGCACGATGGGGATAATGGGACGTCCTCCGACGTACTTGTCGTGCCAGGATGTTGGGCCTTGAAAGTTCACTCTTGCGAAGCGGCCCGCATTCCCAGGGGATCCTTGTTTAAATCACAAATGCGGGCGATGTGGCCTGGCTTCCGGCAACGACGGCAAATAGGCTGTCCATCCGGCTGGTAACGGTCGTTGGGTTGTCCTCTCCACGCTGGGTATCTCTGGGTCTCATCCAGGGAATATCCTCTCTGCGGTTCGCCAACTCCATCTTGGATGTAGTCTGTGATTCTCTCATTTCCTGCATGGTTTTAGCCATTGAGGTGACAATGTCTGTTAGAGAGTCAAGCTTTTGCTGGAAAGCATCATTAACACTGGCCTCCAGGGGCTTAACTGATGTCACTGGCACTCTCTGTTGTTGAGGGGTTTCTGTAATGGATTGCTCAGGATCCTGATCCCAAAGTGCCTCTGCCTGCTGGAGACGAATAGCGCTCTCCTTTAACTGGGCAAATGTCACCTCAGGGTCCTTGAAAGTCAGCATACTCGCATGCCCTCGATGAGAAGGGGTTAATAGTCCCTCAATGAATTGATCTTTTAACAATTTATCAGCGCCAGTGTTAAACATTGGTTCAGCCAGTGTAAGCGCTTTAAGGGCCTCCTGTAAATTCAGGGCAAAGTCTCTCACACTCTCATTGGCCTTTTGTTTGCAATTGAAGAATTTGGTCTTTGCTTTGCTACCAGCAGTAGTTTCAAATACTGCCTTTAATCCAGCTAGAATATGCTCAGCAGTGTCTTTTAGATCAGCGGACCATGCTGTGACTTCTCGCTTGGCATTACCACTTAACTGTGCCATCAGCAAACCGACACGCTGAGCTTCTGCCATTGGAAACATGTTTAAATAGGCCAGCAGTTTTTCTTTAAAATCATCAAAAGTATTAGGCTTACCTTCATACACTGGAAGCCATGGAGCACCTGGGGTATATGGCATCAACATCGGCATAATGGGCGCTGCACCTTGCGCCGCTGTGCTGCCGAGCGCTCTGTTTTGTGCTTCAGCTGCATTTGTGTCGCCTGGTGTTTCGGCGTCTCCGTGCTGCGACATGTTGCGCCCCCTTAGTTAATCCGGACCCTTCCGGTCCTCTGCTTCCGTCGGGATGGCGTATAATCGTTCCGCTGTGCAGCAGGATTGGTTTTCCCCTTTTGCCGACGTCACAGCTCTCAGCTTGGTGCCGCCCACAAAGACACGCCCCCTGCTGCTTCTGCTCGCCGCGAGCTCAGTAATGGTGGAATCTGAAATTTTTCAGTCAGATCAGAGCTCAGGGCTATGACACAGTTCAAATAGCAGTCTCGTGCTGTGGCAGTTATGAGGTAATTAGTGATGATGCAATTTTACCTCAGAGGCTGGCGGCCATTTTGTTTCAATGTTAGTCAATGGGGAAAAGTCTATTTCAATGGTTTCCAATGGGAAAATCACTTTTTGATAAAAAAGTCAATTTTTCTCAGATTTTCTCACAATTTTCGGCATTAATCACGGCACACAGTACCCGATTTAACCAGGCACGGTAAATCCTGTTCGTGACGCCAAAAGGAGATGTGCCGCCCAGCTTAGGGGACCGGGATACCCGGCGCAGGGTCCCTTTCCTTGGGGAGTCACTGGTGGCTGGACCCAGGCCGTGGCCCCAGGCTGGCACACTCCTAAAGGGGGGTATTTACAGGGGATTTAGAAGTTTATATAGTTTATAAAGTTTGTAGATGTTATTGTCGTGACGCCACCCAGAATAATGTGGCTATATATGGCCACCGCTGCCTTGTACTGGCCAGGGGATGATGGTGAGAGGCAGCTGAGATGGTATAGCCCTTTTCCGGGTAGGGCTGTAGGGTCCCCTGGACAGGTGATGTTAAAGTTAATGATGGATGAAGATGGAAGTATGGTGAGGAGATGTTAAGGGCACAGACACTTACTTGATTCACAGCAAATTCTCTCAGCGGTGATGGACCCAATCCTGGATAGATGGTAGCTGTTAAATCAGAGGCTGAGGCACAGATGAGGTTTAACTGGTTTACTTTCAACCAAACTATAATACAACAAGTCCCGTCTCCGGAGTCTGCAATAGGGGTTCAGTTGCTCAGGCCCCACCGGGTCCTTTACCTCCTGCTTGCGCTGTCTATGTGGCCCTGCTGCCGTGTGTGAACTCGCTGCCGGCCCAAATCTGTCCTCTCTGGGTCCCACTCAACAGGCAACTTGAGTCCTTTGTCTCTCTCTGCTTACCCCCTCCGGGAGTACTGCTGAACTCTTAGTATGTTGCTGTGTCTGGCCCTGTGAAGCTTGTTGTTACCTCACGTTTTCCGGTTGCTGTATTGTATATAACTAATGCAGCCACGGATCCGGTATCCGTATCTGCGCTTTTTATCTAGGGTAGATAATGATGCTACCCGATTCTGAAAGTGTTCCTCTTATCAGTTTTCTCCTCCTCAGACCGATGGCTTGGCCCTGGAAATTGTCAGCCAGTCCTCAGGAACTCAATGCAGCTCCTGTCACTCTGGGCTCGTGGCTCCAACTGTCTGAAAATTTACCTCAAACCAGTGTTTTATCTCTAGGGAAGTCTCTGGTGTCTCTGGAGCTCCCCCTACTGGCCAAAGGTGGTAGTGCAGTGGCTTGGCTTTCTAAGTGAGTGCAACTATTATGATCTTATACTGTGGCTAATACCCGCAGGGGCGCCACATATGTTTTTGCGTATTTATGGTTATGTTTTTCTTGTTTAAACACCTATGTTGGGGGTGTTGTTGCTCATATGTTTTCTTGCTTGAAAATATGCAATTAAAATTTATTGACGAAAAAAACATGGTATAAACATTATTTTACAGTTGGATCCTTACAGAACTATATACGCAACAAAGGATATATACACATATATTATATATATATGTATATATATAGATAGATATATATGTATATACAGGGGTTGGACAAAATAATGGAAACACCTAACGTTTTGGCATCATAATCTTCGAACATGTTATAAACATGCAAACCGTAACATATATTAATGTTTTGTAGTTGATTATTTGTGTTAAGTGATATGTGTATGTAAATTAACTGTTTGTTTTGCTGAATTGTAAGAACATTGATGAGAACCTGATACCAATGGCAGACCTTTCGGATTTTCAAAAAGGCCAAATTGTTGGTGCTCGTATGGCAGACGCTAGTGTAACAGAAAGTTTCGAATGCTTGGCGTGTCAAGAGGTCCTGTCTCCAAAGTAATGACTGCGTTTGAAAGAGAAGGAAAAAATGTCCGCAGCAAAGCACAGGTCCGGCCGAAAGTCAAAGGTGACTGAGAGAGACCGTTGGACTCTAAAGCGAATTGTGAGAGAGGATCACAAGACAACGGCTCCAAAAATCACTGCTGAGCTCAATGAACACCTACAGAACCCAGTTTCCACGGGAGCTGCACAAATCTGGATTCCACGAAAGAGCTGCAATTAGAAAACTGCTGCTCTCAATGACAAATGTTTCCAAGCGTTTAGAGTGGTGTAGAAACCTCCAGAATTGGTCCCTCGAGCAGTGGAAACATGTGATATTCTCAGACGAATCATCGTTTATCCCATTTTCCGACCTCCGGCCGAGTGTACGTTTGGAGACAGCTGAAAGAAGCATTCCATCCAGACTGCCTTCTCCCAACCGTAAAACATGGCGGAGGTTCTGTGCTGATCTAGGGTGGTATTTCGTGGAGACCTGCCGGGCCAATGATCTCACCTTGTATGAATCCATACCTCGGAGAATTGAGGCTGTAATCGCCGGAAAAGGTAGACTTACACCATATTAAACTAAGTTATGTTGATTTTTCCAGGTGTTTCCATTATTTTGTCCAACCCCTGTATATATATTTACATTATAGGGTGTGTTTATATATGTATAATCAGAGATATATATATAGCATTAACAGTATATACTGTGCATTTTTCTCAGTTATTTTGATATTTTTGGTGAAAAAAAACTAACTTTATTACACATGTACCCTAGACCAATTTGAAAAAAAAACTATGAAAATGCCTCAAAAAATAAAGTTAAAAAACCACAAAGCACACACTTTGGCTGCAGAAAAAAAATACAGCAAAACTACTGTTTGTAGACAATCTTAGAGCAGTTGACCTTCTGTCATTTGACAATGTTGCAATCACCAGGACTGAATAACTGTGGACTACTACAGTCAGGGGCGTAACTAGAACTGGCAGGGCCCCA
Organism: Allobates femoralis; assembly: GCA_033576535.1. NCBI lineage: Eukaryota > Metazoa > Chordata > Amphibia > Anura > Aromobatidae > Allobates > Allobates femoralis. The sequence continues at coordinate 740,904,490 of JARQOC010000003.1, read as the reverse complement.
TAGCAAACTTTTGAACGGGGCCCCCTCCAAGACACGCCCCCAATGACACTCCCCCTTCAAGACACACCCCTTACCGAATCGGTGTTAACAGTCTGACGCCACCCAGTTTACCGTATATACTCGAGTATAAGCCGACCCGTGTATAAGCCGACCCCCCTACTTTTGCCCCCAAAATCTGGGAAAATCTATTGACTCGTGTATAAGCCGAGGGTGGACCCCAGCACAGGTATACAGGCCCCCCCAGTGGTATACAGGCCTCCCCAGTGGTAGTATACAGCAGCCTCCCCAGTGGTAGTATACAGCAGCCTCCCCAGTGGTATATACAGGCCCCAGCAGTATATACAGCAGCCCCAGTGGTATACAGCAGCCTCCCCAGTGGTATATACAGCAGCCCCAGTGGTATACAGCAGCCTCCCCAGTGGTATATACAGGCCCCAGCAGTATATACAGCAGCCCCAGTGGTATACAGCAGCCTCCCCAGTGGTATATACAGGCCCCAGCAGTATATACAGCAGCCCCAGTGGTATACAGCAGCCTCCCCAGTGGTATATACAGGCCCCAGCAGTATATACAGCAGCCCCAGTAGTATATACAGGCCCCAGTGGTGGTATATACAGGCTATACAGCTCCCAGCACAGGGTATACAGCTCCCAGAGTCCCAGCACAGGGTATACAGAGTCCCAGCACAGGGTATACAGAGTCCCAGCACAGGGTATACAGCTCCCAGCACAGGGTATACAGCTCCCAGAGTCCCGGCACACACAGGGTATACAGCTCCCAGAGTCCCGGCGTGCACACAGGGTATACAGCTCCCAGAGTCCCGGCGTGCACACAGGGTATATACAGCTCCCAGAGTCCCGGCGCGCACACAGGGTATACAGCTCCCAGAGTCCCGGCACACACAGGGTATACAGCTCCCAGAGTCCCGGCGTGCACACAGGATATACAGCTCCCAGAGTCCCGGCATGCACACAGGATATACAGCTCCCAGAGTCCCGGCATGCACACAGGATATACAGCTCCCAGAGTCCCGGCGCGCACACAGGGTATACAGCTCCCAGAGTCCCGGCGTGCACACAGGGTATACAGCTCCCAGAGTCCCGGCGTGCACACAGGGTATACAGCTCCCAGAGTCCCGGCGTGCACACAGGGTATACAGCTCCCAGAGTCCCGGCGTGCACACAGGGTATACAGCTCCCAGAGTCCCGGCACACACAGGGTATACAGCTCCCAGAGTCCCGGCGTGCACACAGGATATACAGCTCCCAGAGTCCCGGCATGCACACAGGATATACAGCTCCCAGAGTCCCGGCGCGCACACAGGGTATACAGCTCCCAGAGTCCCGGCGTGCACACAGGGTATACAGCTCCCAGAGTCCCGGCGTGCACACAGGGTATACAGCTCCCAGAGTCCCGGCGTGCACACAGGGTATACAGCTCCCAGAGTCCCGGCGTGCACACAGGGTATACAGCTCCCAGAGTCCCGGCGTGCACACAGGGTATACAGCTCCCAGAGTCCCGGCGTGCACACAGGGTATACAGCTCCCAGAGTCCCGGCGTGCACACAGGGTATATACAGCTCCCAGAGTCCCGGCGTGCACACAGGGAATACAGCTCCCAGAGTCCCGGCGTGCACACAGGGTATATACAGCTCCCAGAGTCCCGGCGCGCACACACAGGGTATATACAGGCCCCCCTCAGTGTCCCAGCAGCACACACAGGGTATATACAGGCCCCCCCCTCACAGTGTCCCAGCAGCACACACAGGGTATATACAGGCCCCCCCTCACAGTGTCCCAGCAGCACACACAGGGTATATACAGGCCCCCCCCTCACAGTGTCCCTGGCAGCAGCACACACACAGGGTATATACAGGCCCCCTCAAAGTGTCCCAGCAGCACACACAGACACAGGGTATATACAGGCCCCCCCTCAGTGTCCCTGGCAGCAGCACACACACAGGGTATATACAGGCCCCCTCACAGTGTCCCAGCAGCACACACAGACACAGGGTATATACAGGCCCCCCATGCTGCCGGCTGCTCACTGTCAATAAATATTGTTATTAGCGGCGCCTCTCACCTCCGGGCTCAGTGCAGCAGCAGCTCCTGCTCCTTCTAATCCTGCTTGTTGTCTGCTCTGTGCTGTAAGTGACTGGTCACTCGGTCAGTAAGTTAGGACAAGTCAAGGAAGGACTCACTCGGAGCGAGGTCACAGGCCGGCCAGGGGGCGGAGATCTGCAGAGAACACATAGCGTCAGGCAGGCAGGCAGCAGGCTACAGACTGGCGGCGGCAGCCCCTTGATCTTTGTGTGCGGCGCCTGCGGCCGCTTTGAATAGGAGCGGCTGAGGCATCCACCTCGCCAGGGGGGGCCCGTCGGGCGCGGCCGCCCCCGGCCGGGCCCCCACCCCCACACCTGACGGCCACACACAATGACAACAGGTATCGCAGGCGCAGCTGCCGGTATAGCAGCGGCTGCGTAGCGGCGCTGGGTCCGGGCAGGGCCGGCTCCAGGTTTCTGTGGGCCCCGGGCGAAAAGGTCTCAGTGGGCCCCCTTTAAGTACATATCGCGGACAATATATATATTGCCGCACACTTACCGCAAGCCCCATAGACAATGCATGGGGCTTGCCGCCAACGTGCAGCAAGTGCAGCCGCTAGGCGGAAATGACGCAACTGCCACATTTTTAAAAAACTCCTATGTGAAGGCAGCCTTACAGGAACAGTGACTGCTGAAACCAGCACGAGCTGTTTCTGACAGTGAGTATATTACACATTGTTAGGAGCGGGCTAAAATGCGATTGCGTTCCCTTGCGCTTTTTAAAAATACCCTTCAAATGCAAAATGTTGCATTTTTGTGCGTCTGAGGATGCTTGGTATATACACAACCATCCTGAAGCGCACAAATAATGCAAGCAGCTCAATGGAGCCGCACTGCCATATGGTGGCACCGCAGCCAAGCGGAGTGTCTGGCCGTCCAGATCTCTCTTTCTCCTCACCTTTCTTCTTGCCGCTCCGGTCTCCTCCGGTCGCTCTGCACATATCAGCACAGTGATGACATCGTGCCCCTCCATGCTGAGCTGCAGAATGCAGACAGCGGCAGAAGAGACTCTGGAGAAGAATGCTGCCGGCAAAGGCGGCTGGGACTGTAGGAGCGGAATCCCGGGGGGGCTATCACTGGTACACATACCTCGTACGCACGCGGCTCTGCTCCGTACACCTCGTACGCACGCGGCTCTGCTCCGTACACCTCGTACGCATGCGGCTCTGCTCCGTACACCTCGTACGCACGCGGCTCTGCTCCGTACACCTCGTACGCACGCGGCTCTGCTCCGTACACCTCGTACGCACGCGGCTCTGCTCCGTACACCTCGTACGCACGCGGCTCTGCTCCGTACACCTCGTACGCACGCGGCTCTGCTCCGTACACCTCGTACGCACGCGGCTCTGCTCCGTACACCTCGTACGCACGCGGCTCTGCTCCGTACACCTCGTACACACGCGGCTCTGCTCCGTACACCTCGTACACACTTGGCTCTGCTCCGTACACCTCGTACACACATGGCTCTGCTCCGTACACCTCGTACACACATGGCTCTGCTCCGTACACCTCGTACACACATGGCTCTGCTCCGTACACCTCGTACACACATGGCTCTGCTCCGTACACCTCGTACACACATGGCTCTGCTCCGTACACCTCGTACACACATGGCTCTGCTCCGTACACCTCGTACACACTCTGCTCCGCTCCGTACACCTCGTACACGCTCGGCTCCGCTCCGTACACCTCGTACACGCTCGGCTCCGCTCCGTACACCTCATACACACTCGGTTCCGCTCTGTACACCTAGTACCCACTCGGCTCCGCTCCATACACCTCCTACACACACGGCTCCGCTCCGTACACCTCGTACACACTCGCCTCTGCTACATTCACACTGTAAATCCCTCCTGACCCCACACATAACCTTCACCTAATTGCCATACACCTAGTACACACTCACCTCTGCTACATTCACACTGTAAATCCCTCCTGACCACACACAAACTTCACCTTATTTGAGCATCATTCATGGTGGCCAGAACAGTCCTGGATACACTGAGGAGCTGATCATGAGACCCCTGACTCCTCCCCATCCATTGACATCATCACAGGTCCTGTAAGCACAGTGTGTGTGTGCAGCTCTGTCAGCTCCCGTGGAGGGGGGAGGAGGGAGACCTCCGGTGCTGCAGGCAGCAGGAGCCTGAAAATGACCCCCCAGCTGCCCCCTGGATATGGCTCTGGCCTCTGGCTGTGGGGGCAGTGCTTAGGGGCCCCTGAGGCTAGGGTCACACTTGCATTGTGACCCTAGCCTTATGCAAGTATAGTATGTTGCAGCGCATAGCGCTGGAGGCAGCCCATAGAAACCCGACGTTTACCATGACAACCATTTGGTTGTCAATGTAAACGTCGGGTTTCTATGGGCTCAGTTGCTGGCAGCGCACAGCGTTCAACGCTCTGCGCTGCAGCAGACAATACTTGCCTCAGGCTAGGGTCACAACACAAGTGTGACCCTAGCCCTCAGGGGCCCGGTGGGCCCCTCCAAGCAGTCGCCCGGGCGCCGGGTGCTGACGCTGGCCCTGGGTCCGGGCCCCCTACAAGCGCCGGGCCCCAAAGCGACTGCTACGGCTGCTATGCCGGTAGTTACGCCACTGACTACAGTTTCCTGGACAATCTTCATGGTATCCAATGCAGTCTGCTGTTCCCCTGAAAGGAGAGGAGGCAATTTCCAATATTTGCCTTTTGATAGATGTCACACTAGTCGAATCCACGTTATGTGACGATAGAATTGATTGTTGTTACCTTTGCTTATCCTAACTTGATTTTGGAAGTGGAGAAAAAACATAGACTAACATGCCTTTCCAGAGAAGAGAGATACCGTCTAGAGTCCTTGGATGGTCCTGCGTTTGAAGAGAGCAAAAACGGAGTCTTCTTATTCTGACTGGTAACCATAACATCCAGATCTGGACAACCCATTTTGCTTTCTATTTGCCAAAAAATAAAATTTTTCAGATTTTTTTTTTGCCCTGACAATATGAGCCCCAGAATATGGACTGCTGAAACAGTGAGGAGATTCATTTTAGACCAGCTGAACATTTTTCAACAATCTGCCACTAGTGCTGAATTTTTGGTTCCAACCTATTTGTTGCTGTAGTAAATGGAGACCAGGTCATCGGATCAGACTATCACAGCCTGCTGGAACAGAACTGGATGGTAATGAAACAGGTCTACCCTTATTTCTCTAAGTTCCCTGAGATTGGTTGACAGGAAACTTTTTTGACTAGGTATTAATGACATGATTGAGACCTCAGTGAGTTATGGGGACGTCACACACATCAATGTCGCCAGCGATCTCATCGCTGGCGACATTGAAGGTTGATCGCTGGTGAACTGTCACACAGGCAGACTCACCAGCGGTCAGTACCAGCGAGATCGCTGTTAACCATGTAAACAAGTGGGTAAAAAAAGCGTCGTGTGGTGCTTAGTTTACCCGCTGTTTACCATGGATACCAGCTCCCAGTGCTTGCTGAGAGGCGCTGGGAGCTGGCTTCTATGTCGTCTCCCGGTGTCACACGCAGCAATGCTGTGTGCCCACCGGGCGACTATTGCCAGGTTTTAGAGCAGGTTCTAAAACCTGGTGACCATCAACCAGCAATTTATCGCTGGTTATTATTATTTATTTATATAGCGCCATTAGGTTCCATGGCGCTTTACATGAGGAGTTGATGTGCGCTGTCACACACGTCAATATCGCTGCAACGTCATGTGCAGCAGCGATATTGCAAGCGATATTGACGTTTGTGACGTCCCCATTACACACATAATTTTCAGGTAATTGAAGGTTTTACAGTATTGCGATTTATGGAGAATCAATTAGCTGCAAATCAAATTTGAAAATAAAATTGGCAAATTTGAATTTCTAAAGCTTTGATTATTTCTAATATTTAAAATAAATTGGCTTATATATAATTAGAATAAGAAATATCAGACATTAAAGGGCTGCATTTAAATACTCAAAGAAGGAAGCTTATTTGGTGTTTATTTAAGAGACCATGCTAAATCAGTCATGTAACATTAAGTGTTCCCAGACATCTTCCGCACGGTTACGCACACCATCTAATGTGCTGCACAATGCTCATTGAAAAGACATTAGATATTGAAGATTTGACAATGATAAGTAAAGTCTATCCACCTTCTTGACAGTGACTGCCAAGCAGACTGATGGCATGCAATTCAAGCACACATTTATCTTATTCATGCAGTCCGTTCCGGCTTTACAAAGCTCTGACTCAAACCAGGAAATTCAAGTAGCTCTAAACAGAAAAAAAAGCAAATCAGAGCGCAGAATGTGAATCTCAGACGACATTATGTGCCCTTTTAGAGAACAAATTAATGATACTCTCCAAAGTTATTTTTTATATACATCAAGCGTGGTTTTAAATCTTTAGACGTTCTATTGACAAACAAATTATCCGACCAAACACTATGCTTTCATGGCTTGGACTGATGCATTTGTTACATGATTGATGCATTTGTTCTGATCAGAAATTCTATTCGCAGAAAACAGTAAATTTTCTCAAATTGTCAAATGAATATGACAAAGCGGCTTTTGAGGTCAGTTTTTTTTTCTTTTTTTTCTTTTGCTACTTCTTAACCTTTTAACTGCCACTCTTTTCCCTCTTATTATTATTGGAAAATGTTATACTATTATTTTTACTGGGTAGATTAAGGTGTTTCTTTCTAAAAAGAAATACTACTTTTATCATTTAAATGTAATTGATTTTAAATTATTTATATTTTTGGGAGACAATAAATTAGAAATATTTTATTTTATAAGCACAATCATGCTGAAAACATGAAGCAGAATAATACTATGACATACGGATACTGAAAATAAAGTAGAATAATGATTAATATAGTAACTTAGGCTGGTTTCACTCTAACGGTTTTTGGAATCTGGGGGGATGTATGTAATCCCCCCCAATTGACAAACAGAATGCACCGGTATTATCACTGATCCGTCTCACGAATCAGTGACAATAATACCAGTGTGGGATCCGGATTTGTACCTTTTTGCAGGATCTGGTGGAAAATGCCATACCCCCATGTCCCCAAAACTTGGTTCTGGGCATGCTCAGACTAAAAACCTGGATCTGGAATCCAGATCCAGCGGGCTGCAGATTAACCCAGATCTGGGTTGGATAGAGCCCCATTCTAATTTAACCCATAGTGCCCTGGATCTGAATGTTCACGGTTTTGTCAAGGAGACCAAATTCGCAACAAAATGCAAAAAAACATGGAAATCCATATCAGGGGAAAAGTAAAGAACTGGATGCACCTAAAAGTGCTTGTGGCACTATTGAATGTCAGTGGGTCACGAAATGGATACAGGTGCATCCAGTTTTAGATGGATTCACATGGATATTGAAAAAGGTAGTGTGAAACAAGCCTTAGATAATTTTTTAAATGTATTCCTATTATTATAATTAATATTATTATAATTTTTTAGAGCACCATTGATTCCTTGGTGCTGTACTTGAGATGGGGTAACATACAAAATACAAATATAAATTACATTGAACAAGCTAACAATGACAGACTATTACAGAATGGTGAGGGCCAACCCCTTACAGGTTTACAGTCTGTAGATTGGCGGTGGGTTTGCAGCACCTCCTTTGGTGCTCATAGGGAGGAAGAGGTTCATTGCAGGCGTTAAGCTTTCTTGAAGAGAGTTTTCAAATTCCATCTGTGACACTTAATACTAAAGAACTCAATTTTTATCCTTATTAACATTTGGCTCCTGAATTCAAAAGTGACCCAAGGTTTTCTCTATCACAATAACATTTTAAGCTACAGGATACCCTTCTTTTGTTTCCAAAATCATACAAAATGTACATACAATGCAAAATAATGAAAAATATAACCTGAAGGTAGTGTGCATTTAAATCTCTTTTATTCATACAAAGGATATATTGTTACTCTACATTAAATTATGTGCAAGTAGTGAAGTTAGATATCAATTAAGATAAAAAATTATGCTTATAGATTTTCCTGGAGTGTTCCATCTGTGGATAATCATACCTGTGCACCAACAATAGTCAGCAATCATATGTACATCCCATTCCATCCTTCCATTACCTTCAAATCTTGGTGGTATCATTCACCTGGCTCATCATTAACTACATCAAGGTTTTCAGGGAAGTTAGCAAGATGCCTATACAGAAAATGCGTCTTAATGTTTATGTTGCAACCAAGCATATTGTAACTCTCCAAGAGTTTCTGGACAACTTCAATGTCATTTTTTGGTAACATATGTGTAAGAAAGTCCTTGACAAGGTCTTGAAGAAAAACCAAGCATTCTTTTGCAGTTCTGACAATGCCCTATTGTAATGTTCATCTTGGATGAGCTGCCAAATCTGTTGACGATCATAAACGCCGGCCTTTAATTTTTTCTAATGACAGGCTAGGAAATGTCAAAATGAGTTACTTGGAATAATCAACTTTGCAAAGTTTTAATGAATTGCTTCATGAGATCCAGTTTCATGTGCAGAGGTGGAATATATTTTTTTTCTGTCAACAAGAGGTTCATGTAGAATGTTTTGATCACCAGGTTTAAGGTCAGATCTTGGAGGCCAATGTTTTTGCTGTTCCATAGGCATAGAATTCAAGGATTCTTCATGTCTGTGCGTTGCTGACCAAGAAGTAAGCATATCATTTTAAGTTAAACATAGATGATCCTATTGTGTTTGTGTTATTGCAACAATTGAATAACTCTCTATGTCTAATTATTCTTTACAAAAGGCAATTTGGACTTTGCCATTGTGGAGGGGAATAATAATAATATTTATCCATTTATATATGGCCATTAATTCTACAGCGCTTTAGATACATCAGCAGAACTGTCCCCCATTGGGCTTACAATCTAAATTGCCTATCACTATGTTTTTGGAGTGTGGGAGGAAACCCACACAGACATGGGGAGACAATACCTGCAGATGTTGTCTTGGTGGATTTGAACCGAGGACTCCAGGACTACACACAAGCAGTGCTAACCACTGAGGATACACGTTGAGCTATTGTTGAAAAGTCAACATTCACTTGAGTAATAAATTGGAACTCTCAATTCCTCAATTAAACAATGTATGTCATGGCAATACACAAATCCACTGTCACTTCTAAAGTAATACAGAAATTCACTATCTCTGGATCGAAAGTAGGATACCTTTTCTCCTTTTCAAAGATTTCTCATGCAGTCTTGATGCTAGACGTTCTGAAGCCTTTTTTCATAGCTCTAAGTCTCGTGATAAATTGTTTAACTCATCATGTTATGACCTGAGATATCTTTAATTTAAAAATGGTCACTCTTGCTTTCACATTGATTGTCACCATAATACTGTTTTTAAAAAGAGGGTATTTCAAGGAAAACAAGCCCTTGCATTTTAGCTGAATGAGGCACTGGATGTATAGCTGATGATAGAATAATTACTCTATTTTACATCCTGAATTTTTCACAACACAAAAGTAACATCCACTGTAATGATCTCTTGGCGCTATGTAAACCATACGTTTAAAAAAATGGCATCTTATCACGTGTTTCTTTGTCCAAATCCATAAATGCTCCACACGCTAATTGCACACCTTGTGTGTGACTCAACATTTAATTTGATCACCAAGTTTTACTTTTAAATATGGAGAATAGCTTGCTTGAGAAATATGCTGATGTTTGCATTTGACCCTGAATGGTGAAACTGTAACAGAAATAACAAAATGAATCAGGGCTGTTTAGACAGCTATAACAAGCCATATCAAACAGACATGATGTGAGAGAAAGAAATATGTGTGTAAATAAAAAGTAAACTGTTCTAACCCCATGTACGCAGACTTTTGGAATATGTGTAACTGTATTGAGCAGCACATAACCTCTCACCATATAACTGAATAGCTTAGACTTATAAAAACCTGTTCCCAGTCACCAAGGAAATTCTTCACTCCTCCATACTCGCGCTATTTCTATGTCCAGCCAGGTACAGCTAGGCAGCTGGGGCTGGAATCCACAGCGCAGAGATGCCCAAGCTTTCTGGCATCCCCCGCTGTGAATTGCAGCCCGCAGCCATTCCAGAAAATGGCGCATTCTTTGAAGTGCCATTTTCTGGAGCTCTATCCAGCTCATCCAGGTCCCTGCTGCCATGGCTCACTGGTTAATAAAGGGGTTAGGGTTCAGGTTTGTGTTATCAGCTGGCCCTAAGCCCGAAATTCATGGGTCAAGCCAATATTAGACATGACCGCCATGAATTTCTAGTGAATTTTTTTACAAAAAAACACAACACACAGAAAAAAAATTTAATTAGAAATAAAACAAATAAGACACTTAGAGACTCCATCTTTATTATAACTCCTCTTCCGTCCGCCGTAGTCCAATCCAGGGTTCTTCTTTATCTCTGCTACATCTCTGGTAGAGAACCTCTACCAGAGATGTAGCTGAGCTGTGCAGCTGTGGGAAAGTTCATGTGAGTTCATGCAGGCAAACATGAATTCACATGAACCCTGACAGCAGCGCTACTTCAAATGAACAGCTGACCTGAATCAGCTGTTCATTTGAAACTACAAGCGTAAAGCCGCAGTGAGACTTCACTGCCGGCTTTCTCGGTCTGTGCTGCGCTCCCCACTCACTGATACCCCCTCCCCGCTCACTGATGCCCCCTCCCCGCCTGATCCTAAGTTAGGACCGGTGGGGAGCAAAGCACCAGGCAGCGGGGAGGGAGCATCAGTGAGCGGGGAGTGCAGCACAGACCGGGAAAGCCAGCGGTGAAGTCTTCTCACCGCCAGCTTCCCCGTCCGGCTCCTGCGCTCCCCGCTCACTGTGCTGCACTACCCGCCCGGTCCTAACTTAGGATCGGTTGGGGAAGCGGAGGGACGGGATGGGAGGCTGCGGGGAAAAGAGTAGGGGACTTAATGATTGTTTAAAACCTGGTGGCTTTTTACCACCGGCTTTTAAACAATCATGTGGCCATTGCAGCCTTCTCCTCTGCCGCCAGACCTCTTTATAGGGTCTGGCAGCTGAGGAATTACTCGCATTACTCGCTTCCCCATTGACTTACATTGTACTCGCTATACTCATAATGAGTACTGAGTATCGGACCTACTCGTTACGAGTATAGCGAGTTAAAATATTTCAGTACTCGCTCATCCCTAGTGGTACTGAAATCCATGGGACTGTATGAGTTGCCAAAGATATAAATTGAAAGGAGTATGGGTCTCAAAACAAAACCTTAAAGTACACTAACAGAGAAATGGCATAATGAGGAAGGTACTGTATGTGGGAGTAGGAGATGCAAATGTGCATTTGGAAAGATAAGAGGAGATCCAGGAAAGGGCAAGATCTTTGATGCCAAGGGAAAATCGAATTTGTGGGTGGAG